>CM035437.1:83169876-83347376 GCA_020310875.1 Ceratopteris richardii
CCCAAAGGTCGTGTATCGTTGGGTCAGAGATCGCTCAATCCAGATATCGTTTGGTCGTGTATCGTTTGGGGCTAGAGATCGTGTATCGTTTAGGGGAAGTATCAAGTATCGTTTTCCTTGAAATATCGTGTATCGTCTGTTCAAAGATCAAGTATCGTGTATCGAGTTCCTCAAGTATCAAGAATCATGTCCTACAAATATCGTGTATCACCTGTTTTGAAGCATCTCCTGAGAGATCTTGTTTCCCTGTTTTAACCCCCAAAACCCTGAACTGGCATAACTTTCTCATACGAAATCCGTTCGGAGTGATCTTGGAAAACCAAGGTTAGATAGGGTATTTTGAAGTTGACCCTCAGGAAAATTGGAAAACCAAGGTGTTCCAAAGGATTTTGAGCAATATAAGAGAACTTTGGGACTAGAAGCCAAGGCTTATGAACCTGAGATCTGGCAGACACTTAGGCAAGGATAGACAAAGCATTAGGTCATCTGAGGCTAGTGTCAACTATATATCCAAGTCTTGGGCTCAACAGCTTAGTGGTTATCCTTACACACGAAGTTCAGAAACCAGTGACTCGGAAATGTCTTTTAGCATGGAAAGACCCACACGTAGCTCAGGCATTGCCTATTTACAGACACCAGAAGGTCCCTATAAGACCCAATTGGAGTATATCAGGACCAACCAATTAGGTGCCCGCATCTATGAGGATGGTCTGAGACGATCAGTGGTTCAACTCAAGAATCCTGACCAACCCTTTGGACTTGAACACCCAGTGGTCAAGTTTGAAGAGGGTGCTTACATTGATAAGGAAGGAACCATGTATGTGGTTACTAACTTACCAGATAGGACAGATGAGTTTGGAAATATCATTCCTGAGAATGAGATAGGAGACTACTTCCATGAAGATAGTCCACATGCTTATTATATAGAGTCACCTGAGCAAAGTGAGACTTCTCAGTATCAATATGGGACACCACCTATAGAACAAAATTGGGAGCCAGAATACTCCAATGTCATGTATACGAATCCAAATCCTAGGCCCCAATTGAGACAGGAAAGACCACAAGCCCCTAGAGGACCATGCTTTAGATGTCAGGGCGACCATTTCATTCGTGAATGTCCCCACCAACCAGCTCTGGGAATAGGACAGAACATCACAATACAAGGCTTTTGTCCTGAGTGCGGCAAGGAACATCTTCCTAGAGAGTGTCCCAGGAATCCCTCTAGTGTACCCAAGGTTACACCCATCAATGTGGTAGGCTTAGTGGCAGATTCAAGTTCAAGTAGCAATAATGTGGCTCCTGTACAGGCAGTTACTAGGGCACAGGCTGCACAACAAGAAAAACCATCTGAGCAGTCGGAGTCAAGTGAGGCAGGAGAACCTAGTAAGAGGAAACCAAGAACATGGAAGGATACCAGAGAGAAGGCTAATCGCAAGTGGAACAAAAAGCTATCCGAGCTAGAAGAAAGCCTAAGGGATACCAAAACAAAAATAGAAGACATTGCATCTCAAAGCCCCTCACATACCGAAGCTCCATCCACTCCACCTCATTCCACCCCACCACCCATTGTAAATAACCCACAACCAGGGTCTGTCCTTGCAGATCCAAACCCAAAAGGCTTGGACATGATGTTCAAGGCCTACCAGGCTCGTCTTCAAGAAGGGCCAACAGCTGCAAACCTAGACAAGAGTTACCCTAGAGCAGATTTAGAGATTGAACGGATGAAAATGTGCATGAAAATGGTAGAACAAGCTCAAGCTATACTTGAGACTAGTCAAAAGTTCAATCAGACAAACTCTGTCAAACCGGATTTGCATTTCCAAGGTTTACTAGAAAGAATAGAGCAGTTGGTAAATAAACCACAAATTTCTTTACCTCCACAGGCTCAACCAGTTATTGAAAGAGGAAGCTCACCACCAATGGGAGCTTATGTTCCTAATTCCACGGATGCTGGAATACCTCCTTCAATTCAACAGTACTCTCAAGAGTTCTTGCGGGAAATACAGGAAGAGAAATGGGCCAAGGAGAAGGGTAATTCCCCTCCTATTCCTGAGATTGATGATCTTCATGATCAATTTCCCCAAAACATTCCGTCTATCTATGGAGACCAAGCAGAGCAACAAGAAGATGAAAGATTAGATTTTGAATCTAATTCTTTACAAGAGTTGCCTCATTTCATAGGCCCCTGGGAATCTGAATCTCTCCAGATCATAGCTCCCACAATATTGGTAAGAAATGAAGACTCAGTGATTCCAAGAAACACTGATGTTGTGAAGAACACTAAAGTTCAATGTCATCTCACCGTAGAGGAGCTGCTCAAGGCAAAACCGGAGCTCTGGAATCATGTGAAGGATCAGGTTCCAGAACTTGAATCCAATATGCCAAAAGTAGGCTCTAAGCAAAAAGTTCCAGAGATACCTCTTGACAAGATAGGAGACACGAGCGAAGGTGAAGAAGGTAACACTTATCTTCCGATCACCTATCAAGGTTACACAACCAAAGCAATTGTAGATTCGGGTGCTGGTGTTGCTATTGCGACCACTTCCTTGTGGAAGCAATGGGGCAAACCCACCTTAAGACCAACGAGAATGAAACTTCAAATGGCAGATGGTCATTTTGAAAGACCTCTCGGATTGCTTGAAGGGATAACTCTAACCACTTGTGGTGTAGAGTTTGAACATACGTTTGCTATATGTGACTTTGAGAAAAATAATGTCTACGAGATGATCCTAGGAAGACCCTTCCTACGACAATTGCAAATAGTACAGGATTGGGGAACCAACTCCTTGTACTTACAACACTTAGGGGTCACCACCAAGGTCAATCTGAAGGATTACACCTTCAGAGATGTACCACCCCTACAGTGGAATCCTATCCACAAAGCAAAAGAAGATTCAATCTCTGTGCATTCTGGAAGTTCACCTGATCCATCCTGGCTGCATGAAGATACTCACTTGTGGATGTGCAAGGTCGCAGAGGAAGAGGAAAAGCGCCTAAAAGCGAGAGAAGAAGGAACTCCCCCAAGAGATAGACCAATAAAAGACCCAGCCTATACACCGATGATATTTCCAGATGAGGAATTTGAGCCTCATGGTTGGGCAGAAATCTTAGCTACCATGGACATCGCAGTCAATGAAGAACAATGGACACCTCATTGCGATGAGGAGGGTTATGATATTTCCGTGTTCATGTGTCAACCCCTGTTGGAAGAGTGTGATCCTAATGAGTTCATAGAAGAAGAAGAGAATGATGATGATCTAGAATCCATTGTGATGGATACCTACTTTGACTCAGAGGAACACTATTTAGAAGACATAGGAGTGTTAACCCAAAAAGAAGAAGAACCCCTCACGAGTATTAAAACGATAAATTCAAAGGAAGGAAGTGAAGGAGGTCAAAAGAAAAAGAAAAGAAAAGCAGTGAAACAAGAAGAGGAAGAATCACTGTTTGAAGTACCAGAAAATTTCAAGAAATATGAAGTGGAAGACCGAAAAATTTTGGTATGAATGCCTAAGAGAGAGGCCATTATAGGAGAAGCATATGACAATAAAGAAAAGACCAAAAAAATTGTAGTGACCATTGAAGGGAACAAAGAATGATGTACGTACATAGGAGATGACCTAAGTGCAAAAGAAGAAGCAGAGCTTGTAGCTCTATTAAGGGAATATAGGGATGTGTTCGCATGGCACTATAGAGACTTGAAAGGAGTAGATCCAAAGATTTGCTCTCATACGATTCCGATGACCGCTGATGCCAAGCCCACCAAACAAAAGCCCTACACATATAATGACAATTATGCAGCTAAAATAAAGGAGGAAATTGACAGGTTGATTGAAGCTGGATTCATCTATGAGATTGAGCACACTGAATGGGTGTCCCCCATTGTGGTGGTGCCCAAGAAGAATGGGAAGTTGCGCGTGTGCATTAACCTTAAAAAAGTTAATGCCGCTACGATCAGAGATAGTTATCCACTTCCAATCACCGAACATCTATTGGAGCGTGTTGCAGGCAAGGAAGTTTATAGCTTCCATGATGGATTTTCAGGTTACAACCAAGTAGCCATTGCCCCCGAAGATCAACACAAAACGGCCTTTGCCACAGAATGGGGAATCTTTGCATTTCGTGTGATGCCATTTGGGCTCACCAATGCACCTGCAACATTCCAAAGGCTCATGTGTCATGTCTTCAAGGAGTTCTTGCGGAAGAGCTTAGAAGTATATGTGGATGATTTATGTGCGCATTCCCAACAGAGAAGTTACCACATCCCTGAGCTCAGACAAATCTTCAACAAGTGTAGAGATTATCGAGTTTGTCTGAACCCAGAGAAGTGTGTGTTCATGGTACGACAAGGTAAAATCTTAGGTCACATTGTTTCTAAGAATGGAATTTCAACAGATGAAGACAAGGTAAGAGCGATAGCTGAGTTGCCAAGGCCAAGAAATGTTAAAGAGGTACAGGCCTTTATGGGCCATTGTGGATATTACCGTAGGTTTATCCACATGTATGCCATCATAGCTAAACCTCTTTATGGGTTGTTAACAAATTTTGAGTGGAACGAGGAATGCGAGAATTCCTTCAACGAGCTGAAAAGACGTTTGTGCACAGCACCAATATTGACTACTCCGGATTGGAGCAAACCCTTTCATGTCCATGTAGATGCCTCCAATCATGCAATAGGATGTGTGCTAGCACAACCCACAGGTGAAGGAAACCTAGATTTGCCGATAGCATATGCTAGTAGGCAATTAAATGCAGCTGAACGAAATTATACCACAACGGAGAGAGAAGGCTTAGGTATGGTATACGCTGTGAAGAAGTTCAGACACTATCTATTGGCCAATAAGTTCAAGTTTTTCACTGATCATCAAGCTTTACTATATTTGGTCAATAAACCTTGCAATACAGGCCGTTTGGTGAGATGGTTCCTCTTACTAATGGAATACGACTTTGAAGTTGTTGTCAGGAAAGGTAGAACCCATCTTAGGGCAGACCATCTTTCTCGCATCACTTCAGGAGAGCCACCGCAAGGAGTGTCTGATGAATTGCCCGATGCTTATCTGTTCAATTTAGAAGTTGTTCCTAAATGGGCAAACAAGTTGGTACCAATCCTAACCTTCGGGCCTGCAAATAAGAATGTGAAAACAAGCAAAGAAGAAATTGTAAAATCACAAAAGTATCAAATATTGGCCGGAAGTATGTACAAGCAAGACACCGAGGGCGTATTAGCTTGTTGTGTCGAGGACGATGAACATACTAGTTGGTTGCAACAAGCCCATGAGGGATTGCTGGGAAGTCACTACTCAAAACAACGAACATTGCAGAATCTAAAACGTTTAGGAGTGTATTGGCCTAGCATGGACAAAGAAATACAAGAGTGGATCCGGAATTGTCCAGTGTGCCAGAAGAGACCCCCAGTGGAGCATGCCACTCTTTATCACGTGTCATTAATTCCAGATTGGAGCACTCCACTGGTAGAATTTATGAGATCAGGAATACTAACGAACAAGGCTAGTCTATCAAGAAGAAGAAGCATGGAGCAAGAGGCTCAAGACTATGCCTTAATAGGAGACAACCTATATCGAAGAGGCAAGGATGGTTACCTAAGACTGTGCGTTCATGAATCAGACTATTTGAAAGTCTTAGAAACCGCACATAGTAGTGTTGCAGGTGGACATTTTGGGCCTGACCGAGTAACTAAGACCATTTTATTCTCAGGACTTTGGTGGCCCACTCTTCATATGGATGCACATACTTATGTGAAGAAATGTGACACATGCCAACGTGCCCAATATCCGATAAGAAAAGACGAGATGCCTTTAAGGCCAATGATGGGAGGGCGCGCATTCTCAAAGTGGGGCATAGACTTTGTCGGCCCTATTAACCCCCCAGCTAGAAACTCCCATGCAGAATACATTATTGTAGCCACAGATTACCTTACAAAGTGGGTGGAAGTAAAAGCCACGACAAAGAATGATGCTCAAACGACGGCTAAGTTCTTATTCGAAAATGTGTTCACTAGATATGGGTTACCAATAGAGTTGGTTAGTGATAGAGGTACGCACTTCTTGAATGAGGTCATTGAAAATCTCCTTCAAGAATTCATGGTGATACATAAGAAGTCTGCCCCCTATCACCCACAAGCTAACGGACAAGCCAAGAGCAAGAATAAGATCCTATGTAACGTATTGACGAAACTTGTAAATAATAAACGCTCTGATTGGGACAAACAACTTCATCATGCTGTTTGGGCATACCGAGTTGCCTACAAAACGGTACTCAATGCTACCCCATTTCAGATGGTCTTTGGACAGAATGCCGTGCTACCATTGGACTTCCTAATCCCAGCCTTGAAAGTAGCACAAGAGCATGAGTGGAATGGACATGAGTTGTCTTCCAGGATCTTTGATCTAGAACGCTTAGGTGAGACGAGGCTACGGGCAGCAGCAGGCATTTATGCTGCAAAGAAAAGGCAAAAGGCATACTTTGATGCCCATGTAAAGGATAAAGGATTGAAGGAAGGAGATCTAGTGCTGGTTTATACGCTAAAGCAACATGCCCGCAAATTGGAGAAACGAGGATATGGACCCATGATCATTAATAGACTCTCCACTAGCGGTGCAGTGCAATTGGCCACTTTAGAAGGTGATATCCTACCAAACTATATTAGTGGATGCCGAGTCAAATTATATCAAGAACCTCTTACAGAGGAAATGCTCATGAGACTCAATACCGCTAAGAAGCGAAAAGAAGAGGAGTTAAGGGTTAGAGAAGAAGCACAAGCAGAGGCTAGAGAGCGCATCAGAAGAAATAAGCTACGGTGGCTAGGCCTAGATGTCAACACAAAAGCTCCAAAATATCACATGGACATGTGCCAAAAATCGGGCATAACTACTTCTCAAATAATTGATCGACGACCCTTTGTGACTATAGAGGTAGGACAAGGAAAGAGTGTAAGGACTGTGAGAGCATTGGTTGACTCAGGAGCAGCAACTAGTGCAGTTCGATTTTCATACTGCCAAGACCTGCAATTGGACATCAAGCCCATAGAAGCCTATCTCATAGGATTAGGAGGCGTGGAAACACCTTGTTTGGGGGAGGTGGAACTTCCCATCTACCTTCAAGATGTTCCAATAAAAGTCAAAATGCTAGTGTGTCATGATGAGGACCTCACAGAGCCACTTGTCTTGGGTCAAGATTGGATTTACGACCATGCTGTCAACTTGAACCTAAGAAGTCAACTTCTTCAAGTGTGGGTATATAATCAATGCATTACATTAGAATTGGAGAATCGCATGCCCACTGAAACTGACACCACACACTAAGGCTAATCTTCTCGAACAAGATGTTGTAGATGTCAAAAGCTCTATGATCCAAACGGACGCAATCACGGAAGGACAGTCGCAAAGGCAAGATAAATCTTCTTCTTGTTTTTTAAAGAGCAAAGCATCCACAGGAGCTCAACCTCAGAAGCAAGCGAAACAGTGCAAGACAGCCTGTCTATCAAATAGACAAAGAGACCTCAAGAAGAAAGAAGTGTTGGGCATGACACAGATCTGGGTAAAGAAAGGAGTACAACCATCGATGTTGCCTCAAGGACTCCCAACCAACCAGATCGACCATGACAACAGAAGGATCAAGCACCTACGACAGGGTCAAGCACAAAGAATCCATCAAATTTGGGTACCGAAGCTATCAATGAAGGCCGACCACAATCAGGTACAAATTTGGGTGCCTAAAAAATTAGCTACAGCTCAACAAGGGCGATTACAGATGTGGGTACCCAAGAAGCTCTTACACGTACAAAGACCTATGCTCCCCGCCATGCGAAAGGCCTCAACAAAGAAGCCAAGGAAAGCAAAGGGTAAGAACAGAGCACAAAGACCAAAAGAAGCTAAACTCAACCCTTCTACAAAAAAAGGTAGGCACTCACCCAGGATATGGGTTTGGAAGCCAAAAGCACAAGCAACATCCACAGAACCAAGGGGCCAACCACACTGGATACCAAAGTTTGGACTGCATCCAAAGAAGAACTGGCCTGAGGTGATCTCTACAGTACCAAACCCTATTCCAAAATGGGTTCCAATCCGGAGGATTACATCATTTCGAGATCCGATAGACACCTCCAATCAAAGAATTCATCAAGTATACAAGTAACATCAAAAGCCTCGACCAGCAACAACCATGTGCCTTTGGCATAACCTTGTCGTTTGCACCATTCAGGTCATGCATTTCCAAAGTATGCATCAATATAGGGCCACCTTACAGGGCCGTGCATAGACACAATTGAGAAATCCCAGGCACATGAGACACAATTTTCACATGCAAAATATGTTATTGATACTAACCTCTTTCTTCTTGTTTACGGCCACCATTGTTCCAAAAAAAAAAAAAAAAAAAAGAGAAGACTATGTGCTTGAAAATGCTCATCAGCGAACTTCCAGCAAGGACATCCCTCAACAAAAAGGACAAGCCGACGTTCAAACACCATGAGGGAACCACAACACGAAGAGATGAAGATCAACGGACCCTTCACCATGGTAAGACGTGTATGTTTCAACAACACTATAACCATGATAGATTAGGAAACCTCTCCGTCAGCATACCCTTGAGCACTTAGCTCAAGACCCAATCTCTTGCACCATACTTCTTGCCATGCATTATCCAAGTACGCATACGTAGGGCCACATTACAAGGCCATGCACAAGGCACATAATTTGTTCAACCCATGCACTAATGCACTTAACCATCATCCATTATGGGTTACAAGTACTTGGCACGAAAACTATGAAAGCCATCTTTGGAAGAATCAGAGGACATCACGGTGACCACTACAAGAACAAGGAAGCCATCCACCACCGAGAGTTGCTCACAATCAACATTGACCACATCCTTTGAGCAGCTAGCAGTTTTGGAAAACTCACAAATGCACCACCCAGATGGACTACAAGGCAGAAGTACGTACAAAGGGATTACAAACTGCAAGAGATAACAGTGGCAAAGTGAAGAACCAGACAAACGACCAGGATACATTGGGAAGAGGGATCGCCCCTGTTGGACGCAAAGGACGCTACCTCTCAACGTATTACATGGAACGACCACTACAACAAGGGTCTGTCAGGGACGACAGACTCAAGAGGGGGGGGAGTGTTGAAGCTTAAGGTCAAGGACAAAGCATGGAAGCGCTTCAAGGAAGTGGACACACAAGAAGAAGGAGCAAGTAGGGAGCTCCAAGAAGCACATGTCAAATTTTCAAAAGAAATCCCTACAAAAATAGTGATTTTTATCACTAAAAACCATTGTAAATACCATTTTTCATTTTTGTAACTCCATTTTGTTCAAGCCGAGGAGTCCTCGAGCTTGAGGAGTATTAGATCTACCATTCTACCAATTTTCATGATTTTTAGACTCCGTTTGAGCCCCCAAATAAGCCCTGGAACCTATTTTTTAACTAGGCCGGACACTAGGTCTGGACAGGGCCAAAACCACTCAAAAACTATAAAAAGGGCTGGAGAGCTCATTTTTGAGGTTGGCTGGTCGTAGATTTCAGTTTTGTAAGAGAGCTCTTTGGTAATCGAAGCTTTCCATTGTTCCACTCTTTGTTCTTACCTTGTGCGCGTGTGTGTGTATGTGTGTGCATGCTTGTGTGCTTTCACTCACGCACTTGTGCCATCACTTGCTCGCGGTCTTCATACCGGTCCTCACGTCTCCACGGATTGACATTTATGAGGTGTATCTCCTCACGTTGGTACTCATCATTGTGCTAGAGTTGACAACACATGATGATCGCGTTGTCGTGCAAATGCAATCTCTCACAAATCTCGAAGAAACTGTCCTTCGGTCTTCTTATTTTCAGAACCTATCCCACCAATGGTTAATCACAACATCAGAGTCGCAATACATGCCTTATTTTGTCTTGCTACATGATTATAATGTAGAAGTTAAAAGACATACAAGAAAGGAGCCCACATTTGCCACTCAATTTGGGCCAGAGGACTTACCGGCAGATGCGCGTGCTGGCTCGATCTTCCGGCCTAATTGGCGTGCACGTCTCCTAACCGATTACCCTGAGATGATGAGCACCTGGGCAACCATGCCACTGTGTATCAAGTATAATCCATGTTATTTCCCAATGGTACGTCGTAGATCATGGCAAGCATTTGCGATCAAGGTACGCAACAATAAAGAATGCTCGGCTTGGGTTAACTATCCATATTTTGCTCCACCTCGAGGGACCCCAACCGTAGCCTACATGATATCAACAATTTGGCACTAGTCTACACGTCTAAATAATGTACCCAACATAGCAGCGAAAATGTGTATGAAAATATTCGAGCTCATGACCATTGTCTTCAAAACCTTTCGGAAGGTACAAGCTCCATACATCTCTGCCCCTGGATTCTCTCAAGGGAACAAGGATTTAGTCTACGACATGAGCCAAAATCCCTCGGTCACTATAATCTTTGCCTGGCATGCACGAATAAAGTACTTACCCGCATGCTTCAAGCAGACATTTGAGGAAATGTTCTCTACCGGATTCTGGGAATATCATTCAGAAATTTTCATTCCCAGACCCACACATTTGCTACATCTATTCGCAGTAGAACAAGCGATCCATGCAGATCAGTTACGTCTGCCACATCCAGACATTCCAGGACCAATTGATTGGGATCGTATGATAACAGACTTGGCCAGAGGGCTACGCATACAAGAACATCAGCTTGCCACTCAGGTTGTGGAATATTACATCCAACACTCCCAACAACAAGGGTCTGTCAAGGATGACAGACGCGAGAGAGGGGGGGGTGTTGAGAGCAGTATGGGCACCCAAGGACTGACTAGACAAGGAAGCCAGCGGAGAGAGTCAGAGCAAGGTGAAGGATTAAGTAGACAAAGCAGTCGACGCAAATCTGGCAAATAGGCCCTTCAAATTTTTCCAAATCAACATCTTTATAACAGTGATTCTTATCACTAACAATCATTGTAAATACCATTTCATATTTTTGTAGCTCCATTTTGTGCAAGCCAAGGAGTCCTTGAGCTTGAGAAGCCTTAGAAGTGCCTACATATCAATTTTCGTATTTTTTAGACTCCGTTTAAGCCCTCAAATTGGCCCTGGAACCTAATTTTTAACTAGGCCGGACACTAGGTCTGGATAGGGCCAAAACCTAGTCAAAAACTATAAATAGAGCTAGAGAGCTCATTTTTGAGGTTAGCTTGTAACTGAATTGAACTTGTATGAGCTTTTGGAAAGTAATCTAAGAACTCCATTGCTTCTCACTCTTTGTCTTGCCGTGGATGCACGTGTGTGTGTATGTGTGTGCATGTTAGTGTGCTTCTCACTCACGCAATTGTGCCTTCACTTGCTCGAGGTCTTCATACCATCCTCATGTCTTCCCGGATTGACATTAAAGGAGGTGCTACTCATCACTGAGCTACAGATGGTCTGAAGTGCACGGTCCCGATGGTCTAGATGTGAGCAATCGCGATGGTCGGGGTGAGGCTTCGCGATGGTCCAATTGAGTGAACAATCGCGATGGCGTCAGTCAACGGTCAATGTGAACCGTCGCGATGGTCCGAAGTGAACCGTCGCGATGGTCACAGATGCGATGGTCCAAAGTTTGAGTGTTCGCGATGGTGTAAGGGTCTCATCGCGATGGCGTGGCTAGTGAACAAACGCGATGGTCTGAAAATGACACGTGGCACTATCAAGGCGATGGCATGAGCCAATCGCGATGGCGTGGGGTCAACGGGATCGTCGCGATGGTCAAGGACCGTCGTGATGGTTCAAGTGAACCGTCACGATGGCGTGAGACCGTCGCGATGGTCTGGCCGAGCCGTCGTGATGGCGTGAGCCAATCGCGATGGTGTGACACAATCATGATGGTATGAGCCAATCGTGATGGTCCACCAAAGTATGAATTTTTGCAAATGCAAGAATGGATTCCTAGATGCGCAAGGGTCGCCTACACGTTGGTGTGGTCGCCTACCTCAAATTCCAAACTTTGCAGACCATCGCGATGGTCTGACACAGTCGGCAATTTCTGACAGAGAGTACATTTCTTACCTTTTTGGAGCTTTCCTGATGCTCTGGAGTACTGTACCTACAAGAAAACTCAAAAACACACAAGTACACACAAGCACAAAAGCTCTCTCTCTCTCTCTCAAGCATGCACAAATGAGGGGAAATGAGGAGAATGGGTGGATATGGTGAATTTTCTGATTTTTTGGAGTTGAAGATGATGATGCGGTGATGAAGATGGAGTGTAGGGGAAGTGAAAAACACTAAAAACTACGTAAAAACAACAACAAAAACTGAAATTTTTACCTTCCAACGCCACTTCTTGCTATACTCTTACCATCACACATTCATCCTAGACTCGATCCCCGGCAACGGCGCCAAATTTGGTGTTGCTCTAGCACAATGGTGAGAACCACGTTAAGAAGCTTCACCTCCCTAATTGTCAATCCGCGGAAGAGATAGGAGTGATATGAAGATCGTGAACGTGAGATGAAGTGAGAGTGATGGTGAGAAGCATAGAGATGCACACACGCATACACACACACAACGAAGAGACAAGCAAGATACAATGGAAGGTGAGAAATCAACTCTATTGCTCAAGATCTCAATTACAAGCTCAAAATAGCTCTAAGCTCACACTAACCAACCTCAAAAATGAGCTCTCTAACTCTTTTTATAGGTTCTAGACTAATTTTGACCGGTTTCACATCTAGTGACCGGCATAGTTAAAAAATAGGTCCTAGATGCTATTTGAAAGGGTAAATGGTGTCTAAAAATAACAAAAATTGGTACACTCATTCTACCTAAGCTCCTCAAGCTTGAGGACTCCTCGGCTTGCACAAAATAGAGCTATGGATTACAAAAAGGGTTTTTCTATGTTACATATGTTACAATAGTGATGAAAATCACTGTTAGAGGTTTTGAAAAGTATTTATCAAACATAAATCTTTGGAAACGTGATTCAACTGACTCCCTGCTCTTTCTTTACATGCTTCCGCGTCCTCTATGCCTCTGGCTGCTTCCAACAATGACCATTCATGCATCAGTTGTAAATTGTACAAGATTGGGGAACTAATTCTTTGTACTTGCAACATTTAGGAGTGACTACTAAATTCAATCTTAAAGACTATTCCCATAGAGATGTACCCCCAATACAATGGAATACCATCCATAGGTAGAAACGGAATCGGTACATTCATTAGAGTCAGACCCCTCATGGTTGCACGAAGACACTCATTTATGGATGTGTAAGGTAGCAAAGCAAGAGGAAGAACGATTAGAAGCCAGGACCTTAGGTGCAGAACAACATCCAAGAACCCTTCAAGACCCCGCTTATGCACCTATAGTATTTCCAGACAAAGAATTCGAACCCCATGGTTGGGCAGAAATCCTAGCAACCATGGATGTAGCCATAAATGAAGAACAATGGACACCCCACTGTGACGAGGATGGCTATGATATCTCAATCTTCACAATAGAGCCAATCATGTGTGATTCAATTATAGAAGAATGTGAACCTAACACTGATGCATTTGAGGATACGAGTGATTTCGACCTAGAGTCAACTATTATGGACCCACCCTTTGCATCAGATGAAGAATATTTCTACGAAGTAGAAACTTACCCTCAAAGACACGAAGAAATTATGAATGAGGTGAGGTTAGCCACACAAGTGACTACTAAAAGTGAAGGTAAGAAAAGAAAGAAGAAAGAAACCATGTCAGAAGAAGAAGAATCCTTGTTTGAGGTTCTTGAGAACTTCAAGAAATATGAAATAGAAGATAGAAGAATCATGGTACGAATGCCTAACAGAAAAGCTGCTGTTGGAGAAGTATATGATAATCGAGAGAAAACCAAAAAAATAATAGTAGCCATACAAGGAGAAGAAGAAAAATGCACATACATAGGGCATGATTTGACGACTGAAGAAGAAGAAGAATTAGTTGCCCTATTGCGAGAATATAGAGATGTGTTCGCTTGGAGTTACAAAGAGTTGAAAGGAGTAGATCTCGATATATGTTCTCATAGAATCCCTATGACTCCAGATGCAAAACCCATGAAACAAAAACCATACACGTACAATGATAACTACACTGCAAAGATTAAAGAAGAAATAGATCGATTGATAGAAGCAGGATTCATTTACGAAACTGAGCATACCGAATGGGTATCCCCCATTGTGGTCGTGCCCAAGAAGAATGGAAAATTGCATGTGTGTATTAACCTTAAAAAAGTTAATGCCACCACTATTAGAGACAGTTATCGTCTTCCTATCACAGAACATTTATTGGAAAGAGTTGCTGGCAAGGAAGTTTACAGCTTTCTTGATGGATTCTCAAGCTATAATCAAGTATCCCTTGCTCCAGAAGATCAACACAAGACTGCTTTTGCCACAGAATGGGGCATATTCGCATTTCGTGTGATGCCATTTGGCTTGACAAATGCACCTGCCACTTTCCAGCGACTCATGTGTCATGTTTTTAAGGAATTCTTACGCAAGAATTTGGAAGTTTATTTCGATGACATATGTGCTCATTGGAATGTAAGGCAGATGCATATCCCAGAATTAAGGCAAGTATTTGACAAATGTCGCGAATATCAGGTTTGTTTGAACCCAGAAAAATGTGTTTTCATGGTCAGACAAGGCAAAATTCTAGGACACATTGTGTCAAAGAATGGAATTTCGACTCGAGCATGCAATGATTAGTGAGGAGTTGAAAGCATTCAAAGGGACAACAAAGAAAGCTAGGAAGGCCAGCAAAGGACGAGCAGGAAAGCCCATGAGAGGAACCATTTCATGCCTACAAGTCCCAGAATCACCGTCACCACAACCCTCTCCAAAACAGTCTCCGACGGAAGCCCCTGCAACTGTACAACCTATTCGCATACGATTATCACGACCTATCGTTGCAGAAGGCACTACTAGTGCAGTTACCTCACATGCAACATCAGTCCAGGAACCTACAACCACTGTAGCAGAAGTTCCCACCACTATTGGTGCGGAAGCGTTTTCTTTTCCAATACCCAACCTGGAAGCGGAACCCATCGATACAACGTTTGATTTCAAAATGCCGGATGCTTTCTCGAATGAATTTCAGTTTTTTGAAGGCCAAATTTTTTCTCAAGAATATGAACATCCAAGCTACCAAACCACTCCCCCGAATCAACAGCAAGGACAGGTAGTGTCCAACTCGGATGGAGAACGAACAGAAACAGATGAAGACGAGGGTGATGATGAAGCCAGCCAGGGCACTCATGAATCCCAAGAAAATGTGTAGACAGATGAGCAAGAACAGCACACGGACACCCAGGGTGATACTAGTATGCACGAAGATGAAACCTTTGAAGCAGCAGCTTATACGCTAGCCATCAGAAAATTTTATTGCACTATGGAAAAAGTTTGGGTGCGTAAAAAGTTAATTGAGGAAGAGAGCCAAGCACTTATAGAGTAGGAAATCGTCACATGCAATTTCGAAGAAGTATACATCAAAGGATTCAGGGAACTTGTCAAATGAGTGGGATCTAATGAAGCATTAAGATATTTGCAGAGGAAGCCGTTACCGCAATTTGACCCTCGTAGAGTACGACTATTATCAAAACCTGGTGAATACATTCGTGTACCGACAGGTGCTCAGTCATCCCAACAGGCCAAGGAAGCACGACTAATTCCTGAACGATCTGAGGCTGAAGAAGCTATCCTCGTTGACTCCCCGCCCCACACTACTACTGTAAATACCACCACTGTAACCAAAGTACCCGCCATCCCAACCGCTCCTCTTTCACCTCCCGTCTCTCCAATCTCCCCTGTACATCTGATCTCTCCTAGACCATCCACATCTTTGGATAGCGTTGTAGCAGAAGCTTTCCTTACTTCCATTCATCCCACAATTCCTGCACCCACCCAACCTAGTTTTCCTCCTCGGACATCCACCTTTCTATCCAGTCCAGACTCGAATTTCCCCTCCATCCTTCCCGTCCTTCCCCACACCTCCAAGACCCCTTTTCCCATTCCCACCTCCATTAACCTTCTCCCCAGTTTCACCTCCCCGACCCACAGTAATTCCTCTTTCCCCTTTCCACCAAGCAGTCCACAAGAACCCCTCTGTAAATTACTCTTCAACCTTTGTAAACCCTGTATTTACACCCACGCACACACCCACGGTCACTCCATTATTCATAGTCACCGCACTTGATACCACATCCAATGACATGGATATATCACCACACACCGCACCACCACTCACATCTTCCATTATACCACCATATTTAGGCACATCACAATTTTCCACAATCACCACTGCATCCACATTCCCACCCACGTTTCCCTTTCCCTTTGCATCGACACACACACACACTGCCACTGCATTCACTCCATCACTAATATTATCACCCACTATAGACACCGCATTTTGACAAATGTTCACATGTATGACTCAAGTAAGAGATGAGTTTGCATCTCTTGGAAATAATTATCAGACGCTGCAGAAGAAAACCAACGATTTACAGTTGCAGCTCAATTCACTGACCATCGAGAATGCCTCATTGAACATCCGCTACCAAGAGCTACGAGAGGCTTATCACAAACTGGAACTCGAAAAATGAAGCAAAGACAAAAGATTCCATCAATGACATAGAGAACTTGTTAAGGGCCCAGACGATTCACAACACGACACTTACTAGGAACATGGGCTTACTCAGATGACACTTGGCAGTAGCAAAAGAAGAGAACTAGCGTTTACAAGAACAGAACAGAGAGAATTTAGAAGGTGCCCTAGATCAACCCAACCAACCATTAAGTCCCAGTTGTTTCAAGGCCGTGCCCTCAGAATCTATGAAAATGTTGCTAGATGATCATGTCAGATTGTTAGATGAGTATGACAGCATGAACGAGGAATATCAGAAGTTGAAAGAAGAGCATAAAATACTCCAACTAAGAGCACCAATACAATAAGGACTACCAGCTCCTGCAGATCCATCTCTTGAAATCATCAAGGAATTCAATGCATTACGGGCCCAGGTATCAACTCTTGAATCACAGATAGCCGTATATGAAGCACCCCCAAGGCCAGATTCCCCACTGGAACTATCAGCAGAGGAAGAAACAGTAACTATTCTGGTGGAGGAAACTTTTGAAGAAGCATATGAACCCCAACCCATCCCAGGCGGACAAGTCATGGCCGAAGGCGAGATGACTTTCAAATTTACAACTCCCGCATGGATGAAGACGATTGAAGAACTCGGAAGAACCCACTCAGCACGGGTAGAGGTGCAGCTACACGCAATGGCAATGATAGAAGAAAGAATTTTACAGTCGCCTTACTTTGCTCATTTGGCCCCTCGCAGATACATATCTGGGCATGAGCTACAGTATAAACCCTATTTCATGTTAATGGTGGAATATCAGTTGGTCATAGAGAAAGAAACAGGCAAGAAACCCTCTCACGCTACTTATTTTGAGCCTGACGATTTGCCAACAGATGCGCAGCAAGGAGAAATCTATCAACCAGATTGGTGCAAGGATTTATTACAAGCATATCCAGAGATGATGAGTACTTGGGTCAAGGCACCACTACATTTAAAGTACAACCCATGTTGGGGACCCATGCCACATCGTCGCTCTTGGAAGGCATTTGCGATTAAAGTACAGAACAATAAGCAATGCTAGGATTGGCTTAATTACCCATACTTCACCCCACCCATCGAACCACCAATAGTTGGATACATGATGGCAACGATTCTTCATTGGCTCCCTCGCTTAAAACATATGGACGATGTAGCAGCGCACATGACTGTCAAGATATTTGACATGATGCAGATGGTATTCAAAGTCTTTCGTTGCGTCAAGGCACCACATGTAAACACCCCGGGTTTCGAGCATGGCAATCTAGATCTAGCATATGACATGAGCACGAAACCATCGCTCCGGGTGTAGAATCAAGTACTTACCGGCGTGCTATAAGAAGACTTTTGAAGAAATGTTCACAACCAATTTCTGGGAATACCATTGAAAAGTGTTCATCAACAGGCCTACGCATTTACTTCAATTATTTGCCTGTGAACATATGCTATATTCCACACATTATCTACTCCCGCCATCAGATGAACCGCAGCCCATTGATTGGGAGAAACTCGAGGCATATCTGGCCCGAGGCATTCGAATATCCGAGCACACACTCGCTCAAGACCTCCTACAGAATTACATCCGACAGACCGCACAACAAGGTTCTGTCGAGGACGACAGAAGCGAGAAGAAGGGGGGTGTTGGCAATAGCCAGAGGCATAGAAGACATGGAAGCATGTGAAGATAGAACATAACGAAGAAGTAGGGAGTCAGTCAAATCATTTTTTCAAACAAATATATTTCAAAATACTTTTCAAAAACCTCCAACAGTGATTTTCATCACTTATGTACTATATGTAACATAGAAAAACCCTTCTTTTGTAATTTATAGCTCCATTTTGTGCAAGCCGAGGAGTCCTCAAGCTTGAGGAGCTTAGGTAGAGTGAGCGTACCAATTTTGGTTATTTTTAGACACCGTTTACCCTTTCAAATAGCATCGAGAACCTATTTTTTAACTATGCCGGTCACTAGATGTGAAACCGGTCAAAACTAGTCTAGAATCTGTAAAAAGAGCTAGAGAGCTCATTTTTTAGGTTGTTTAGTGTGAGCTTAGAGCTATTTTGAGTTTGTAATTGACATCTTGAGCAATATAGTTGATTTCCTACCTTCCATTGTGTCTTGCTTGTCTCTTCGTTGTGTGTGTGTGTATGTGTGTGTGCATCTTTATGCTTCTCACCTTCACTCTCACTTCATCTCATGTTCACGATCTTCATGTCACTCCTATCTCTTCCGCGGATTGACATTAAGGAGGTGGAGCTTCTTAACGTGGTTCTCACCATTGTGCTAGAGCAACAGAGAGAAATTACACAAATCATATTGCACAAGACTACCCTACAATAAATAAGCAGTTAGGCAAAACTATCAATTGTCCTATTAGTAGCCAGGTAGATATTAGAACCAGTACCAACTACAACCATACTATAGGCCACAGGAACCATATGAAGCACACTATCAGGCACAACAAAGACCTCAACCCATGTTGATTCAACAACCACCACCCCTTGCCAATGTGATATCAGTCAAATGTGTAGTGGCAAATGATAAATTAAACAGAGCCATAGTGCGAGCATCCCCTATGATCTCAGGTAATGATCCAAATGCTCAAAGTTTTGGCTCTAGCCATGTAGATAGCCCACTAGCTTACTACACAAAATCACCGGAGCATAATGAGATCTATCAATATGAAACACCATTGGAACCTAATTGGGAGCCTGAGTATTCCAACGTAATGTATATAAACTTGAACCCCAAGCCCCAAATGAGATAGATGAGACCTCACATCCCTAGAGGTTCATGCTATAGATGCTAGGGAGATCACTTTATTCACAATTTTCTGTTGCCTCCATCAAGACAACCTCAGTCCATTTTGATATAAGGTTTTTGCTTTGATTCTAGAAAAGAACATCTCTTGAGAGGTTGTCCCAAAGATGTAGCCAACATGCAAAATATTACTCCAATCAATGTAGCTGTCTTGGTAGTAGAATCTAATGGAAGTATGACCAATACTACCCTTGTATAGGTAGTCACTAGAGCACAAACTCTATAAAGGACTCTAGAAATAGAACAGGAGAAGGAATTAGAGACTAGTGAATTAGAGATCATAGGCAAAAAGAGAACAAGATCTTAGAAGGATAGCTGAGAGAGAAGGAAAAGCCTTAGAGACATGGAAACAAAAATGGTTGAAATCGCATCTCAAAAGCACTCTCAAACCCAACCGTTCATCCCACCACCACCCAAAGAAGGATCAATCTTAGAAGATCCTACTCTTGAATGCTTGGGCATGATGTTCAAGCCCTACCAAGCTCAACTTAAAAAAGGGCAAAACATAGTTGAGTTAGATAAATGTTATATTGGAATGAATTTAGAGATTGAGAGGACCAAGCTTGGTGTAAAACTGGTGGAACTTGCTCGATCAATCTTCTATGCAAGCCTCTTTTCAATCAGTCAAACTTAGTTAAACTAGATCTACATTTCAAAGGACTTTTGGAGAGATTAGAGTGGTTGGTAGATAAACCCAAGATCTTAGCTAGACCATAGGCTCAGAATAATGGAAGTGAAAGGATAAGCTTACCACCATAACAAATTTGTGCTATGAATTCCATGGATTATGGAGTTCCTTCCTCAATAATTTGTTACTCCCAAGCTTTCCTAAGAGAGTTACAAGAGGAGAAATGGGACAAGGAGAGAGAGAATCCTCCTCCAATTGAAGAAGTGGATTATCTTCATGATCAATTCCCTCAGAATATTCCCTCTATATATGTGGAACAAGAAGATGTGCAATCAAGTGAAATACTAGACTTTGAATCAAATTCCTTACAAGAATTTCCACACTTCACCCGACCTTGGAAATCTAGGTCTATTCAAATGAGAGCCCCCACAGTCATGGTTAGAAATGATGAATTACTTTTGCCAAGGAGCACAGATGTAGTTAAAAACACTAAAGTGCAATGCCATCTAGCTTTAGGAGAGCTATGAAGAATCAAACCTGATTTGTGGAAGCATGTGCCAAACCAACCTCCAAAAATTGCTAATTCCCACTCTTAGTAGGTTCTCAAAAGAAAGCACCCAAAATACTCATAGATAAAATAGGAGATATGAGTGAAGGATAAGAAGGAAACACAAATCTACCTATTACATACTAAGCATACATGATAAAAGTGATCTTAGCTTCAAGAGAAGGAGTCATCATTGCCACCACTTCCCTATGGAAACATTGAGGCAAGCAAACTCTAAGACCCACTAGAATGAAGTCGCAAATGATAGATGGACATATTAAGAAAACCCTAAGATTTCTAGAAGGAATAATGCTCACTACTAGTGTAGAGTTTGAGCACAGTTTTGCAATATGGGAGTTGGGAAAGAATCATGTCTATGAGATGATTTTAGGTAGACCATTCATGAGACAATTGCAGATAGCACAAGATTTGGGAACCAATTCCTTGTACTCACAACACATAGGAGTAGCTACCAAAGTCAATCTCAAAGAAGATTCTCATAGAGACATGACACCCTTGCAAGAGAACCTAGTCCATAAAGCAATAGAAGAGATGGAATTGGTGCATTCCATAATATCAAATTCTTCATGGATGCACAAGGATACAAAATTATGGAAGTATAAATCTGTAGTGAAGGAAGAGAAGAGACGAGATGCTATAAACTTAGGTGCTAAGGAAAAAACTAGATCCATTCAAGACCTAGTCTATTCACCTATGATATTTCCAAATGAGGAATTTGGACCCCATCATTGGGTTGAGATCTTAGCCATGATAGAAATAGTAGTGAACGAGGAACAATGGACACCCCATTGTGACAAAGATGGCTATGACATCTCGTTATTCATGATAGAACCTCTCAAGTTCGATCCTATTATTGAAGAGTGTGAACCTAGTACATCAGTACTAAGAAAAGCCAATGATGAGGATTCAAGATCCATCATCATGGAAACCTTCTTTGCTTTAGAAGAAGATTATCTACTCTTTGTTGAAACTAAAGTTCCGAAACAAGGAGAGTATGAACACGAGGTGATGTTATCTATGCACGAAGATGCCAAGAGAGAAGAAGAAAAAAAAGAGACAATCCCCCACACGAGGAGAGGAAGAATCCTTATTTGAAGTGCTAGACAATTTTAAGAAATATGAAGTAGAGGACAAGAAAATCATGGTAAGAATGTCCAAAAGAGAATCTCTCATAGGAGAAGCTTACGATAACAAAGGGCAAACTAAGAAAATTGTAGTGACAATCGAAGAGGAAGAAGAGAGATGTACCAATATAGGACATGACCTAAGTGAAGAAGAATGAGAACTCTTTGAGTTGTTGAGAGAATATAGAGATGTGTTTTCTTGGAACTATACAGACATGAAAGGAATGGATTCAAAATGGATGAGCAGTCAATTTCCCCATTGCGGTCAAAACCACTCTCAAAGAATTAGATGAAAAATCCAAGGAATCAAGCTGCTGACTAATAAGGAATGTCATCTTGAAGAATACTTCATATTTGGATATCAAAGCAGTCGATGAAGGTTGACCGCAATTACACACAAATTTGGGTGTCTAAGATCTGCTTGTGGGCTTAGATCTCTACACAAGAGCTCTTAGGTTCCGGTCAGTCACAATCCATCCCGATCCTCAAAAAACTTAAACTAAAAGCTATTGAAATTGGGTCATCATGTAAAGTTCTATCCTAGAATGACTTGGAAATGGGTACCTAAATAGTCCCATAACCAAGTTATTTCATCATCAAGAACCATGTATAAACCTAAGGGCCAATTTTATAACCCCATAAGCGAGTTCTAGAGAGTCAAGAATTGTAAATTACCACTTGAACCAACCATGTAATATACCTGTAAACTATTAGCAGCATGCCGAGCTAATGCATTGGCCAAGCATGCATCTAAGCTTCACACTAACTCACATTCTCAATATATCACACACCTATCACTCCATGATGAATGATGCATCCACACCTGACAACAGTCTGGTAAGAGAATCTAGATACCCATCATGATAGTAGAGGCAACCACATTTGCCTAAGCTACAACTTAAGTAGCCACCATCACCACACCCCTAAATATTGTGAAAACTATTGATTTAACCACCAAAACCCATGTAAAAACCTCATTAATTTCACCACTCCCTATTCCATCCCCCATTAGAACCCTCGAACCTCAACCTACCACCATTACAAAAGTCATCACCCAACCAGATCAACCCATCTTCCACACCCCATCTCACTCTCCCCTTAGGACTGAGGACATAGTATTTGTCACCAACATAACCACTATAGTTCACATGTTCATATTTTGCAACTCTATTTCTCACTCGTAAATTTTCTCCTCCACAACCAACCCTTTGTACCATACCACCTCCACTATAGGCTCCTTGTCTGAACCCATGTTAGGTCATCCGATCACTTAACAACTCGTAATGGGTCACCTAGCCCCTTATTCAACCATAATAGGTCACCCCAAAACTCAATCCATTGTATCCTCATACTCAGCAATGCCCTACTCTTCTCCTTTCTCATCCTTTTTCCACCACAACCACCTACAAATTCACTCCTGCCTATTCTCCAACCTTTAATTTCACTTTTTTCCTCTACCTTCCAACGTCAAACTCAACTTTCTTCATGGAGGGATAGCTTGTCACAACGTCAACAGCCTCTTACAACATCACAATTATTTATAGACACCAAAAGCACATCACTCACCATCCCAATCTTCATGGTGAACACATCACATGCATCCACATCTGAATCAATGGACATATCACCACCCATTGTACCTCCTCCACCCCCGCACACTTACACCTTCCCTGATCCTCCCTTCACCAACCTCACCTGCACTCATCACACCATTTTGCATAGCATTCACTCTTCCAATCCCCACTTCAACATAGTAATATGGGATCAATACAACTCTTTGCAGATATCACACAATAAATCAGAGTCACATATTTAGAACATGGACCAAGAATTTATGAGTACTGGAGGGTCATCTACACATACAACTAGAACGCAATGCAAAGCTTCAATGCACAGAGACATCTAGCAGCAGCACACAAAGAGAATAAAAGACTACAACAACAAAATCATAACAACTTGGAAACTACTATAGCTAACAAAATTGGGTCACCAATCAGTCCCTCTAAGTTCTAGGTTATTGTGCGAGAGAATCTTTGAATCATATTGGAAGAGTATGCCAACCTATTAGAATCACAGGATAAAGTATTTGAGGAAGTGGCTCAATTATGACAACAATAGGTGCCTCCTCAATCAAAGCTAGATCCCACTATACCCATTACAAAATTAAGTTAACTGGCAAAATAAAAAAAGCAAGTACAAGAATTACAAGCTAGAATTCTCCGATACAAACGACCTCCCTCACCCCCCAAAGTACTAGCATCACAAAGAAATAGTCAAGATATCTGTAGAAGAGACTTTTGAGGAAGTGCATGAACCACAACCAGTACCTAGTGGTCGTGTAATGGAAGAGTACCAAGAAACATATGAAGCATCAAGACCATAGTGGTTTAAAAAGGTGGAAGATATCAGTTACGCACATGACGAGTGAGTAGCCATTCAGATACAAGTGATGGCTAATATAGAAGAAATTGTGCTTAACTCGAGGTATTTCAAGAATCTATTTGGCAAGGAGCCAACATTTGCAACACAATTTCAATCAGAAGACATACCAAAAAGAGCATGTAGAGACACAATCTTTCAATCAAACTAGCATTGATAGGGGCATTAAGGAAATGGACTCTAACACTTCCTCACTACTCAACTGATAAATAAAGATTAAAATTGAGGATCAGGGACACAAGGCTCTTACGAAATCATTCACATAAAAAACACAAATGGCACTACCAAGGCAGGGGTGCTCCACACTGCCTTGTCACACAAATACAATGGCACTCTTAGGGTGGGAGTGATCCACACCGTCCTCTTAGTAAGCTTAGACACAATCAATACAAAGGTACTCTTAAGGCCAGGTTGATCTATGCCATCCTCTTAGAACCAATACACTTAAACGCAATTAACACAAAGTTACTCTTAAGGTAGGGCTGATATGTGATGCTCCACACTGCCTTGTCACACAAATACAATGGCACTCTTAGGGTGGGAGTGATCCACACCGTCCTCTTAGTAAGCTTAGACACAATCAACACAAAGGTACTCTTAAGTTGATCAAAATCTGGTAATTCTCCTCTGACATAAACTGAAGTAATGAAGGGTTTCCATCTCTCATCATCTTTGAGTCCGTTGAGAGTATGTGCAACCAAGTCGTCGTCCTCCACATGAGCTTGAATTGATCCTAGTTGATCTGCAATCTCTTTAACTTTCAATATGTAATCATTGACCGATGTCCTTGTATCTTTCTTTATGTTATTCAACTCATTTTTGAGTTGAATCTTCCTTGCTCTTGTACCTGTAGCATACAACCTTTCCAATGCAAGCCAAACATCTCTACTTGTGTCTAGATCTTGTATGTGTCCTACCATTGAATCTTGAATATTTTGTGATAAAATGAATATAACCCTTTTGTCTCTCTCATTCCAAAGTCTAAACTCCCTCAATTGTTGCTGATTTGGGTCCTCTGGTAATGTGGGTTTGATATCTGTGCCGTCAATCAAACCATACAAGCCTCTACCTTGCAAGTATGCTGTGATTCTAAACTTCCATGCCTGATAATTGGTCTTATCAAGCTTCTCTATTTGTGCATGTTGGTCTCCCATAATACAAATGCTAAGCTTCCTCCTTTAAGCCTCCTTTCCAATGTGTGTGATGAGAAGAAATATAATATTTACCTTGTAAATGAGGTATGTGCACCTTTCTTTGCTTGGATGTTGCTTCAGATGCCTCCTTGCAATCTTCTTCTACCTTTGTGTAGTGTTGATGATGAACTGCTTCTTTGATAGCTTCAAATTCTTCGTCAAGGTATGATAACCTTCTCCAAGCCTCCAAGTACTTGCTCTGATACCAATGTTGGGATTGAAATTGTGTATAGCGATGAAGGTATGTGGTTGATACAAAGAAAGTATATATGTGATATGCTGAAAAGGTTTGGTATGCAGGAATGTAAATTTGTTTCTACTCCAATGGAATGTAATGTAAAGCTGAGTGCAAAGGAAGGTGATGAGTTGCATGATATGAATGTATATAGATCCATGGTAGGATCTTTGATTTATGCAACAAAAACTAGACCCGATATATGTTATGCAGTGGGAGTATTGTCACAGTTTATGCATGAACCTAGAGTACCTCATATGCATGCAGCGAAAAGAGTGCTTAGGTATTTGAAAGGTACCATGAACGAAGGATTATTTTATAGTCATGATGTTGATCTAACTCTTAAAGTCTTTAGTGATGCAGATTGGGCTGGAAGCAAAGATGACAGAAGATCCACAAGTGGATATGTGGTAATAGCAGGAAACAAGACATTAACATGGAGTTCAAAGAAACAGCCTACAGTTGCTTTATCTTCTACAGAGGCTGAGTATAGAGGTTTAGCATTGGCTACTACTGAGGTTATGTGGTTTAAAAAGTTGTTTCATGACTTGAATGTGCAGGTTGATGTACCACTGATATATGGGGATAACTTGAGCAGCATTCATATGACCTCAAATCCTATTTTTCATGCTAGAACAAAGCATATAGAGGTTCACTATCATTATGTTCGAGAGAAGACCATGAACAATGAAGTGCAGGTTTCTTTTGTTGGAACAAAGGATCAAGTTGCAGATATCTTCACCAAATCCTTGGATGGACCAAAGCTTCAAAGATTCAACTATATTCTTGGCATGAAGGAAATACCCTTTGAAACTTGAGGGGGAGAATGTTGCGAACATTTGTTTTATGTAGGGTACAAGTTTCAAATTATGTAAATACCTTTGGGAAGTCTTCAAATACTTCAAGAAGGCTCATATTACTCATAAAATGTAGCAAAAATACCACGTGAGTTCTAGAACATGGTGAGTCAAATTAGTGAGTCACAAGGGAGCTTCAGTGGTGTCCTAGTGGAAGGTCGATGTGGCTAGTTCTCAAAGTCCATCAATACTTTGCTTATTTGAGCACTTGAGTCATGTAATACCTCCATCCAAGTGTCTAACACGAATTTAGATGTATTAGGAAGGTTTTAGATTAGTTTCCCATGCTATAAAAAGAGGAGAAAAGTCGTGATCTTGTGGGATGTCCAAGAGAGTATCTCTATGCTACTCTAGTTTTTGTATGCAGAGCTTGTAGAGCTTGTATCTCCCTCATTATATATCCAAATTACATGTTTGATAGCTCATTTGAAAGCTCTTCTTGTCTACTTTCATAGTACCAATTGTCATAATCATTGGATTTGTGAGCTGAGAGCAACACTCTCTGCAAGTAGTGTGTGTTCTCTGTTTTTTATCCCTGCTGAAGGTCTCCATTAAACATCCAACTTGCAGAGGTCATATCTCCTTGTGTATGTATCCAAATGATGTTTTCTTTAGCTTGTTAGAAAGCTCTCCAAGTCTATTTGTATTCTGGAAATTTTCAGATTCATTGGAGTTGTGAGTTAAGAGCAGTAGTCTATGCAAGTGATGTATGTCCTCAGGTTCATCTCTGTTTCAAGGTCTCCATTAAAGCTGCATATTGCAGAGGTCATAGCTCATTGAGTATTTATCCAAATTGAGTGTTCTTTGGTTCAGGAGTGATCCACACCGTCCTCTTAGTAAGCTTAGACACAATCAACACAAAGGTACTCTTAAGGCCAGGTTGATCTATGCCATCCTCTTAGAACCAATACACTTAAACGCAATTAACACAAAGTTACTCTTAAGGTAGGGCTGATATGTGATGCCCTCTTAGCACCAACAAACACTCACAAGAAAGATATTATCATTGACAAGAGGAGCGAGGTAGTTCCACCATCCTCTATTGGTTTTTGGGATGATGGAAAAGAGAGAAGGAAGGTGGAAAGAGTAGACAATGAGAGAAGTAGAGAGTGTCTAGTGGATAGAATAAGGAAAGGTTGAGGGTAATAGAGATAGGAAGAATTGGGGAAATGAAATTAATTGAAATAGAAATGTTACAAACACATTGGAACTTGCACGTTTAATAGCACTAGTGGTTGCACGTGAGTCAATCAAAACTCTTACAATCCTTATACTATCTCCTTCTCCTATCTCTAGGGTCACAAAAAGACGTCAGTCAACTATTTTGTGGGAATGTACACTTGATGCTTCACACATAGCCATGTGATATCTTGGGGCTTCATAAGCATCAGAACTAGGTTGATCTCTACACCTATCTTCTCAATTGCATTCATTAGATGTATTCTAAGGCTTCTGCCTATGCTTCTTCTCGAATTCATTTTTCTTCCTCTTTACGTTTCTTGGCAGTGTTGAGTCGATTAAGCATTTCCTCGATGAGGGGTTCTTGATATAATTTGACTCGGCATCCACTGAT
The DNA here is from genome assembly GCA_020310875.1 of Ceratopteris richardii. Taxonomy (NCBI): domain Eukaryota; kingdom Viridiplantae; phylum Streptophyta; class Polypodiopsida; order Polypodiales; family Pteridaceae; genus Ceratopteris; species Ceratopteris richardii. The sequence goes on from CM035437.1 coordinate 83,197,954, forward strand.
GTAACTTGGAAGGATATCACCCTCTAGGGTGGCTAATTGGACTACCCCACTTGTTGATATTTTGTTAATAATCATGGGTCCATAGCCATGCTTCTCTAACTTTATTGCATGTTGCTTCAAGGTATACAATAGGACTAAGTCTCTCGCCTTCAAGCCCTTATCCTTTACATGGGCATCAAAATATGCCTTTTTTCTTTTCTTAGCTGCATAAATTCCTACTGTTGCTCTCAATCTTGTTTCACCTAAGCATTCGAGATCAAAGATTCTAGATGAAAGCTCATGGCTGGTCCATTGATGCTCTTGTGCTACTTTCAAGGTGGGTATCAAGAAGTCTAATGGTAGCACTACATTTTGGCCAAATACCATCTAAAAGGGTGTGGCTTGGGGCAACATTTTATAGGCAAATCTGTATGCCCAAATAGTATGGTGTAGTTGTTTGTCCCAATCAGAGCATTTATTATTCACCAATTTTGTCAACACATTGCATATAATCTTATTCGTGCTTTTAGCTTGGCCATTGGCTTGTGGGTGATATGGAGCCAACTTCTTGCATCATCACATGAAACCTGTAAAGGTTGAGAAGTTGCCTCATTAGGACCATCACTAGACTATCCACTTGTAAAAAGAGGGAGCAAAGTATCATACATGTCTTTTGAGCTAATAGATGTCTCCTTCGTACATGAAAGTAATGGTTGAATAGCATCTTCCACAAAAACAACATCACCGCTAACCAAAATGTGTTCATTCTATGGATGATACAGATGATAGCCTTTGCTTTGAGGACTGTACCCAACAAAAATACATTTAACTACTTTATCATCCATTTTCTTGCGATGTTGTTCAGGCACTAATGCATATGCCAAACAACCAAAAACACATAGGTGAGCAACAGATGGCTTGCGACCATGCCAAGCCTCATATGGAGTGATAGACTGCAATGCTTTAGTGGGACACCTGTTAAGTACATATGTTGCACACATAACAACCTCACACCCAGAAACTATATGGTAAAGCCTGACTCTTGACCATACACCTCGCCATCTCCATGAGTGACATGTTCTTCCTTTCAGCAACTCCATTTCAGATTTCTAGAGGCATAGCAAACTAGCAAAATTGAGATGAGCAAAGCATGCATGCCAAAGCTTTGCATCTGAGATAGCATGAGAATCATGTACTGCACATGCCAAATCATTCATAGATTTTTCATAGTCTATGAGCTTAAACAAACCATGACATAAAATGCTAGAAGAAATAATAATGTCTCCATTTGACAGATCATGAATTGTACATCTATCATCAACAAATTTCACAACCAAGCCTATCTTGGCTAAAGCTAAAACTGATAACCGATTCTTCTTGATCCCTAACACAAATAAAACATCTGGCAATGTAAAAGAACTACCATGAGCAATAGTGAGAATGATCTTACCAATTCCCATGAGAAGATAAAAGGAGTTGTTGGTGCATGTGATAGTATTTCCTATAGCGGTAGACTCGAGTGAAGTGAAGAAACTACACTGCAAGGTAATATGTTTGGTTGCCTCACTATCAAAGTACCAAACATCTGATTCTACTGTAGACATACACTGTCTAGGAGAAGATGGGTCAAAACTACAAACAGTAGTAAATGCCCATTCTACATTCTACAGTACATTAGCAGACTCTGTTTTTGGTGTAGAGGCCTATGCAACAAAAATTCCAGCCTCTTTTTTCTTTGCCTCTTTAGTAGCCAGTTTTGGACACCTCTTTATGACATGATCATTTGCTTTACAATATTTGCAAAAAAAAAATTTATTTTCTATCTTTTTCTCATCTCTGTCATCCTTCTTTGATTGTGTAGAGTTAGCAGATTTCTACTTACTAGTAGAAGAGCTCCATTTACCTTTGCCCTTCTGACTAGCCAAGAAAGCTTGATTTGCAACACACATAATGGACCTATTTTTCCTAGACTGATCTTCTTGCAATAGAACAGAGGTGAACTCCTCAAATGTTAAGGCATTTGGATTGCCTTTCATCATCAAACGAAGAGTGGAAGAAAAACTCTGATATGAATTAGGAAGACCATTTAGAATAGTCTACACAAGTGAAGTATCAGGTAAGACTTCATCAACAAAACTCAACTACTCCTTCAAATCTTTGATCTTTGTCAAAAAAGTGTCCATGGAATCACCCTCATTCATGTGCTCACTCTCCAACTGATTTGGGAGGTAAGCAACACGAGCCTCATTCCTTGCCTCGTATAAAGTGCTAAGTGTATCCCAAGCATCCTTAGCTCTTCTGCAAGAGTGAATGTGAGGATAATGGCATGTTTAATGAGAAGCATATCAATGCATGTGCCTGAGCCATCCCAATGAATTTGCTCTACAGTAGGTGCAGCAAGAACCGGAACACAAACAAGAACATGAAGAATATTGTCATCTTCAATGCCATCTGCATCACCTTCAACAACTGTGTTTGTAGGCGTAATATGATGTTTTTCAACACCCTGCATAATATTCCATAATCCTTTTGCAACAAATACATGACGCATCATATAATCCCATAGTGGGTTATTGGTACCGTCCAACGTATCCTCAATAGCCAACATATGGAATACATCACAGCTTTTAGCCATGGCCACTGATTAAAATACCCTGATGCAAAAAGATGTCTATATCTAAAAAGTTGAGCAGAACCACCCTGACAAGTTTTGCTAAACTTATAGCACACTTTGAGGCACTTATATTGGCAAACCAAAACCTCTATATATCTTTGGCACAAAAATGAAAAAATTACCTGCATATATCTTTGACCGAAGGGGTGTCGACGATGCCCTAGATGAAGTGGCGATCTGCTGTGATACCAATTGTTGGAGTTCGAGTTGTGTAGAAGCCCCCAAACAACACAAGGAAGAAGAAGAAGCTTGGAGCACAATACACACTACTCAATGTATTACCACTAGAATGTACAAAGATACGTAACTCATTAGGGCAATAGGCATATATACAAGCTGTTTGTTGTTAACCTTTGGAGTTGTCCTCTCCGATCATTATAGCACAAAAGATCAACTACACATCTTTAAATTGTCAATCCGAGAAGTATGCAAAGACCACAGCCCCTTCTAGTTAATGGAATCCAAGAACAAGAGTTGAGATGACTGTTTTTCTGAGAAATTTATGAAGAAGGAGAGAAATATCTAGGTTTTTTATTATCTTGAGTTCTACAATAGCATTTTCAATGATCTTTGTGCCTAAAGTGTGCCATTTCCACAGTAGAATAGAAATAAGAAGTCAAATTTCAAAAATAGTACTGTATCACACAGACGAGACAATCGTGATTCTGTGAAAACTGAGAATTTCTAATTCTAGCTTTGTTCTTCTACACTTTCTTACTCAATACACTAAGAACCATCCATGTTCACTCATCTCACTCAGAAATTCACAAGATAAGTTCACAAATTCCATGGATTACACAATGATAAGACTCAACAAATCAAGAGAAAGAACATGAAAGGAGAAAACATGATTTTCTACAGGAAAGCTCTTCTCATTACTTGGATAGCATCAAAATAATACAACCAACCTCTTCAAAATAGAAGAAATTATCTTTTATACTTTTTCAAGTGTCCCTTTTCACACTTGAATTTTGGTCCTTTTCTCCTTATATTCTAAAAATATGCTATCTAAGAGCTTCCAAAAATTCTAGGAAAAATACATATGATCCTATTTTACATGAGGAAGACTCTTCCTCAATTTTTACAACATTTGTATAAATATGTCTACCAATTTTTGACATTTTACAAATAATTTTCCTTCAAATATTGCTTCTTCTAACATCCCTTCCCCTCCTAGACTTTTTGGCTCCTGACAAAAATATCCTGACAAGAAAAATAATGAGAGCTTCCTTCATTTCTTCTTTCTTTGATAAACTTGAGACAACAAGTCAGGACTCTTTCTTTCTATAATATTCAAATTGTTGACCATTTCAAATAAAGCTTTCCTCCATTGTACTGTTGCCTCTGGTCTGTCTATCACATCTTTCTTCAAGTATTCTGTATAAGCAGCTTCATATGCAGTGAGTCTTGATTTAGTGATTACTGATAAATTCCCGAAAATTTCTGACTCTCTTTCAAAAAATCCATAGTCAAAAGCGTCTTCAAAGATTTGAAGATAATGGCTTCCCAAAAATACTATTTTGCTGTAATATGCCATCAAACAAATTCTATCTGGTGTTTCACTTAAGTCAAAAAGTAGAGCATCTGTAGGTGAGTTGAATCCAACGTAATTGAGAGTCCCGACATCTGTATCTGTGAAGGTTTCTATGCATGCTACCACAAGTCGCATCACTCTTACCAATAATATACAAGTTGGAACATTTACATCTTTGTATGTAGATATAACAAATTCTGCTGTATCAATCATATACTTCTTTGTTGGCCATGTTCCTGCTTTTGGTCTTGCTATTTTTGGGAAATCTAGCCATTTTGCTAGAAGTTGACCTGCATTTCGTCTTTCCCAAAACACTGACCATTCTCTTCTTCTAGCTACTGGACAATAGGTTGGATTTATCTTTAACTGTAAAGGTGCCTCTTTCCAGATCTTCTTGCATTCCTTATTAGCATCCAACCATCTGTTCCTCCATTTAGGATTAGCTTTTTCAAACAACTCCTTAGTGACATTAATGTCTTCTTCATATTCCAAATATCTATTTGGTGGTAGTCCTACCCTTGCAATCTGATAATTTTTAATACTCTCCATATGCATACAGAAAGGTATTCCTAACCCATCAGCTGCCCAATGATGTTGATCTAGGTTGACTCCTTTATTGAGAGCAAAATTTACAATATGTTCTTCATACTCATTATGCATTTTCCTTATGAATTCCATTCTTGATTCCCTGTCTATTAAAAGCCTTTGAACAAATTCATCTGAATATTCTTCAATAGCTTTGTCTTCTTGTTCATCAAAATTTTGAATTCTGTTATCTTCTCCTCCTTCATGTTCCTCTACTTGTGTGGTCACTACCTGTTCTTCAACCTGTTTTTGTGAATCTTCCAAGTTTTTCTGTAACTTCTCCACCATCAACATTAATCCTTGATTTTGGGATATCAATAACTCTTTCTCTGATTTCCATTCACTTCTTTCTTTTGCTATATCCAAATGTCATTCACTCCTTTCTTTTGCTATATCCAAATGTAATTTGTTGTATCCTCTCATTGCACTAGCAGCATGCACACTAGTTTGCTTCTCCATTTCCTTGACTTCCTTCAATTCTGCTTGTAACCTTAGAATTTCTTTATTCAACTCCTCCCTCTCATCTTGGGTTATTTGTACAATCTTACTCTCTTCTTTCATTTGGCATCAACAATTTGTTTATGTCCTCATTAGCTTTGACCATGATCTGATATGAGCTTTGAAGGGTTCTAAATCTTCCTTCCATTTTCTTTAATTCCATGTCCATCTTACTACTATGCTCTAACTACTTAGCACATTTTTCCTCAAGAAATTGAATTTTATTCTAGCTCTGAACTTCTTGTCCTTCTAATGAAATTATTCTTTGAGACAAAATTTCTTTCTTTTCTTTGATGGCCCTAATCTGATCTTCCAGCTGTTCCTTTTCTTTCTTTTGCTCTTTAACGATCATACTACCTTTTATAAATTCCGACTCAGCCACCATCCCTGATATAGTCATATTTTTGCTGGAGGGTCTGAATTGTTCTATGTTACTCATGATGATTTGACATGCAAATCTAATATCCTTTGGTATCCAAGGCCAGTTTCTAACTCGATTTGCTTTACTTCTATCTGCTTTGCTTCTTTATATTCATTTTATTCTCCCTCCTCTTCCTCATATTATATAACCTGATTCTCTTCCTCTTCATAGTCTTTTTCTTCTTCCATTTCTCCTACCTTCTTTTCCTCAATTTCCTGTTGTTTTTCTTGAATGACCTGTCTTTCCTCTTCCTAGACTTTGTTTTCCTGTATTATGGTTGAACTATTTTCCCCTGAATCCCCATTTTGATCATTCAATTGTTGCTAATGTTTCACCACCTGATCATCTATGTCCATTAAGTCTAGTTCTTCTTCTTTTTCCTGATTTTTTGTATGTGTGGACTCTTCATTTTGAACTATATCAAAGAGTGCTTCCCTTATACTCTTATTTGTTTCTCTTTCTGTACTTCCAACTCTGCTTTCTATGAAATCTGTTTTTTCTGATCTTGCATCCTTTTCTGCCTCCTTGCCTCCATCCTCTTGACTCTGCATCTAACTATGTAATTGTGCTTCTCCTTCCAATCCTTTCTTTTCCTCATATGGTTAGTAATGAAATTGTTGTGAGGGTTTTTTCCATATAGCTTTAAATCCTGTGTCCACTAGTCCACTACTGAGTTCTTCCTTTGCTTCTTTTGCTTCACCCTCTTCTTCTCTCATCACTTCTTTACCTTTTAATTTCCTTTTTTCATCCCCAGGACTAACTTGTTAATTTGTTGATCCTTCACAAATCTATATCCCTTCTGTTTTTTAACTCAATTCCTCTGGTGTTTTGTTTTTTTTACAGAAGCTTGTACTGTGGTTACTGGAGTGTTGGGTACTAAGAGATTTAAACTTTTAAGAAGTAAATTCTCAATATCACTTACAGAATCTGAGGAAAATTGTGAAGACGCAGCTACTCCTTGTTTGTCCATTTTGTGCTCTTCTACTCCATTTGATTTCTTCTTATTCTTTTCTTCTAATGATATTTTTAATGATAATTTTACTGACTCTTGCATCTGTACATGTTCAACTACCTTACCCTTATTCTTTTTGGTTAACTTCTTTCTCTAGGTAGGTTTTTTCTGGACCTTCTTTTTCACTACTATTTGTTGGAGTTAGACGTCTGCAGGAGCACGCGAACAGCACAAGGAAGAAGAAGAAGCTTGGAGCACAAACACACAATACTTAATGTATTACTAGAGAATGTACAAAGATAAGTAGCCCATTAGGGCAATAGGCATATATACAAGCCGGGGGAAAAAAACCTCCTAAAGAGGGAAAAAAGTGCCCCGGTGGTCCTAGTGTGTTCACACACATCACTACCTAAATATATCAACAAATCCCCCCTGGGAGTGATGTGGTGAACAAGGAGCTAGCACTCATGTATAAGGAAGTGCCAAGCAATGTGGAAATCACTCCACAAAAGGAAGTAAGCCCCAAGCTTTGCGGAAAGCTTCAAACTTCTCCCTAGGCAGAGCCTTCATGAAAAGGTCTGCAATGTTCTCCTGCGTGGGCACATATGCCAAGCTGATCTCCCTAGCAGAGAACCTCTCCCTCACATAGTGATAATGCACCTCAATGTGCTTAGTTCGAGCATGGAACACAGGGTTCCTTGCAACTGCCAATGCGCTCTGACTGTCAGTGAAGATGGTGGTGGCAGAAGATTGACCAACACCCAAATCAGCCATAAGGCGTCTGAGCCACACACACTCAACAGTCACTGTGAAAGCTTCCCTATACTCAGCCTCACAACTGGAAGTGGCCACAGTAGGCTTCTTCTTGCTCAACCAAAATATACATGAGCTACCAAGCATGAAGCAAAAACCATTGGTGGACACACGAGTGTCATAGCAACTAGCCCAATCTGAGTCAGAAAAAGCATGCAAATCTAGCGGTAGTGATCCCCCCTTGGGATAAAACAACCAAAGTAGCCGAGTACCACTCAAGTAGCGAAAGATGCGCTTAACTGCCTTCCAATGCGTGACTCTTGGGCAATGCATAAACCTGCTCATCTGTGAGACAGCAAACAAAATATCTGGCCGAGTAATGCATAAGTAAATCAAGCATCCAACAGCCTGCTGATAGAGAACGGCATCAAATGCATCTCCAACATCATGAAGCCTCAATTACTTTCAGAATTGTACCCAACAAAAATACATTTTACTGCCTTATCATCCAATTTTCTACGATGTTGTTCAGGCACTAATGCATATGCCAAACAACCAAAAACACGCAGATGAGCAACAAATGGCTTGCGGTCATGCCAAGCCTCATATGGAGTGATAGACTACAGCGCTTTAGTGGGACACTTGTTTCGTACATATGCTGCACACATGACAGCCTCAAGCCAGAAACTATGTGGTAAAGCCTGACTCTTGACCATGCACCTCGCCATCTCCATGAGTGACCTGTTCTTTTGTTCAGCAACTCCATTCTGTTGAGGTGTATACGGCACTGTACACTGGTGTTTTATCCCACGTTTAGCCAGAAATGCATTAAAATCAGAAGACATGTATTCCCCCCCTCGATCAGAACGGAGGGTGCCCATTTTACATGCTGACAGATTTTCAGCCAAAACCAAAAATTGTTTAAAGCACATGAACACTTTGGACTTTGCTTTGAGTGGATATACCCATGCATGCCTGGAAATATCATCAATGAAAGTCACGAAGTAAAGGTAATTCCCAAAAGAGGGTGTCTGCATAGGACCACAGACATCACTATGTATAAGCTGCAATTTATGTGTAGCCCGAACTGAACCATCTTTTGGAAAGGAGGAACGCTGCATTTTGCCCAAAATACAGCCTTCACATACATGTTTTCAAAGTGCCTCAAGCTTGGGCAAAGAAGACACCATATCAGATTTCTACAGGCGTAGCAAACTAGCAAAATTCAGATGACCAAAGCGTGCATGCCAAAGCTTTGCATCTGACATAGCCCGAGAATCATGAACTGCACATGCCAAATCATTCACAGATCTTTCATAGTCTATGAGCTTATACAACCCACGACATAAAATGCCAGAAGCAATAATCACATCGCCATTTGATAGATCATGAACTGTACACCTGTCATCAACGAATTTCACAACCAAGCCAATCTTGGCTAATGCAGAAACTTATAACAGATTCTTCTTGATCCCTGGCACAAATAAGGCATCTGACAAGGTGAAAGAACTACCATCAGCAGTAGTCCAAATGATCTTACCAACTCCCATAACAGGATAAGAGGAGTTGTTGGCGCATGTGATAGTATTCCCTGTAGGGGCAGGATCGAGTGAAGAGAAGAAACTGTGCTCCGAGGTAATATGTTTGGTAGCCCCACTGTCAAAGTATCATGAAGACTCAAAACGCTGCTGTTGGCACACAAAGCAACAGAGGAATCATGCACAATACGGCAACAAGGCCAGATCATTTTTCCCCATGGGTTATGTACAACTCAAGTGATTTTAATCACTACACAAACATTGTAAATCCCGTTTTTGGTAGAATAGACTCCATTTTGTGCAAGCCGAGGAGTCCTCGAGCTTGAGGAGTATTAGAAGTACCATCGTACCAAATTTCATAATTTTTAGACTTCGTTTGAGCCCTCAAATAAGCCCTGGAACCTAATTTTTAACTAGGCCGGACACTAGGTCTGGACAGGGCCAAAGCTAGTCAAAAACTATAAAAAGAGCTAGAGAGCTCATTTTTGAGGTTAGATTGTAATTGCAACGAACTTGTAAGAGCTTTTGAAAGTAATCTAAAGAACTCCATTGATTCTCTCTCTTTGTCTTGCCGTGTGTGCGCGTGTGTGTGTATGTGTGTGCATGCTTGTGTGCTTCTCACTCACGCACTTGTGCCGCCACTTGCTCGAGGTCTTCATACCATCCTCACGTCTTCCCGGATTGACATTAAAGGAGGTGCTACTCATCACTGAGCTACACCAAATTTTGGCGCCGTTGCCGGGGATCGAGCTTTGAGGACGAGCGTGTGATGGTAAGACGTAGAGTTGACGCGTTGGAGTCGTAGGTATTTTCTTCACTCTCATCGGTTTTCTTTTACTTTCTTCACCATCTTCATCATCATCATCACCCTCTCCCACGTCCATCTCCATCATCGCGAAAATTTCAGTTTTTTGACTATATCCCCATCTCCACCTCATTTCCCTCATTTCACTTGTGAGAGAGAGCGAGAGAGCGAATTTGCATGCGCTGTTTTTTGCATGTTTCTTGAGCTATTTTGCAGGTTTTTTGCTGTACCATCATCCCCAGCAGTGTGCGCAGGTACGACAGGCTCTGCACAGGTCCCGGGACGACAACCTCTGTCTATCGCGACAGACAGAAAATCTTAACATTTTGTGAATGCATGATTAGCACTGTAACCTACACCTTGAGGGCACTCTAGATCACTAGAAGTTTTTCAAAAATTTGCGTTTTTTCAGTCTATCGCGACAGACACCGTCTATCGCGACAGACAGAGACCCACGACAGACACCGTCTATCGCGACAGACAGAATTTCACGACAGATAGCGTCTATCGCGACAGACACCGTCTATCGCAACAGACAGAATTTCACGACAGATAGCGTCTATCGCGACAGACACCGTCTATCGCGACGGGCAGAAATCCGCGACAGATAGCGTCTATCGCGACAGACACCGTCTATCGCGACAGACAGAATTTCACGACAGATAGTGTCTATCGCGACAGACACCGTCTATCGCGACAGACAGAAATCCGCGACAGACAGCGTCTATCGCGACAGACACCGTCTATCGCGACAGACAGAATTTCACAACAGATAGAGTCTATCGCGACAGACACCGTCTATCGCGACAGACACCGTCTATCGCGACAGACAGAAATCCGCGACAGATACCGTCTATCGCGACAGACAGCCCCCACGATAGATTGTGTCTATCGCGACAGACACCGTCTATCGCGATAGACAGGCATTTTCGGCAAAAAATTAAGGAGTGAATTTTTGGAAATTTAGGCTAAATTTTGGGCATATTTGTACTTTCATGTACTCATATACTTACGAAGGCCTTAGAAAATGCATTAAAACCCCCGAAAGGTTCTGTCTATCTAGTAACCCCCTAAACCCTGAACGGTCATAACTTTTGCATACGAAATCCATTTCCTGAGCTCTAGGGCTTGTCGGAAAGCTCGTGACGTATACTATACACCCTCAACTGTTTTTTATAAGAATAACGCGTTGAATTTCAGATAGGATAATTGGAAGTGACACACAGAAGGGTAGAAACACCAAGGGGGCTCTAGAGGAAATTTCTAGCAATACAAAAGGGGGAACAAGGGTCATTAAAAAAGTGTCTGAAATAAATTGTCTGTCAATTGAAAGGTCTACTTGGAGCTAATCTTGGGATTTATGCAGGCCTATTGAGAAGCAATTGAGAGTCTCCAAGCAAGGGTGTTGCGCACGCTTGAGAATCAACTTCTCGAGCACTAAAGAGCAAGGTTCGGCAAGAAAGGTCGGAATATTCTTAACTCCTCTTCGTCAATTCCTAGCTTAGGCTAAGAACGATTAGAAGTAGGAGTAAGTCAGGGCGACGATAGGCCACTATCAAGTTGAAGACTACCTAAAAACTCAAGTTCAAGCTAAAAACTTAATCTCTGTACTGTCGACAACATAAGGGAAAGAACCTAACGTGGGACGATCAACCTGAAAGTACAAAGAACATTCAAGTATTCCTGACGGCGAAATATCAGATAAGACCTTAAACACGAGAAATAACTAAAAAGAATCAAGTGACTGATACCAATTGATCGGCAACGAGGTTGTACTCTGGGCAAAAATTGGGTTAATCAGTTAGGCATATGAACCTTAGATCAGGACGACACCTAGCAAGAGAGAGATAAAGCCTTAGGTCTTTAGAGGCTAGTGTCAATCATACTGCAAGGTCTTGTGCCCAGCAGTTGAGGCACCACTCTCATTACCCTAGCTCGGATACCAGTGAATCAGGGATGTCACAAGGCATGGACAGACCTACGGGAAGTTCAGGTGTGCCTTACTTGTACAGGGTAGAAGGCCCTTACAAAACGCAGCTAGAGTACCTTAGGACCAACCGATTAGGTGCTAGCATCTATGAGGACGGCCTAGGAAGATCCGTGGTCCAGATTAAAAACCCTGACCAATCCATAGGACTAGAGCACCCAGCTGTCAAGTTTGAAAACGGTGCATACCTGGACAAGGAAGGAACCATATACGTAGTCACCAGTCATCCAGATAGGACAGATGACTTTGGAAATGTAATCTCAGAAGCGGACTTAGGTGACGTGGAACAAGGAAACATGGGAGTGGAACCTAGAACCCCTCGAGGTAAATCAGTTCTCACTAGGATTATCACGCCCGAGTGGGTCCCCCAAGATAACAAGTGCATAGATCTGCTTCTCAATCGAGAAACGGACGAAGCCTTTTGGAGGTATAAACCGGATCACCCAATTGATATAGGAACAATCATGATCTATGAGTTTAAGGATCCGGATAGCCCAGGTAGAGTGACCTACTTAGACCACACTTCGGAGAGGATCTTTGTGGTGACAGAAAATGATAGGCATGCTTACACTTGGAAGGGCGAATTCATTTTCCCCCAACCAAGATCAAATGTATCCTATGGTCAACCTGGAGCTGGAACATCCCAGGCTCATGGTATGCAAAGAGACAGAAGTAAAGATAGACCAGAAGTAAATTTTGCCAATCCAGTGGGCAGAGAAAGAACGAGAACGGAGACGAATAGGGTAGAACCTGAGATGCTTAGAGCCCACAGGAACCAAAGAAATGTAGATGGATTCCCTCTGCCGAGGCCTAGAGAGCACACAAGAACTTTGAGACCCACCCAGCTAGTTAAGTCCATGAAGAATTACTTTGACGGCACAGGAGATCCCTATGATCATGTGGCGGAGTTCAAGCAAGTCTTGAGAGCTGAACAAGTGGAGGATCTATTCACGCAGTACAATGCCTTTGGTCTAACCCTGAGGAATACGGCACTTACATGGTTTCAGCCATTGGATGAGCGCCAGTTCAGGAGCATAGACCAACTCCTAGAAGCATTTATTATTGAGTTCTCCAAGAGTGGCATAAGACACAACACCTCCTCACTGATTCACAGCTTCAAGCAAACCCCTCAAGAGACTGTGAGACTTGCAGGAAGAAGATTTAGACAATATCTTGAAAGGTGCCCTATTTCGGAGCTACCCACATCTGCTAAACAAGTAGCCTTATTCCTTGACGGATTGCTGAGTCCAAAATTGAGATCCTACGTGTATCTGAAAGACCCTAGGACTATAGAAGAGTGTGTACGTATGTGCATTGACATTGAAGATAACCTAGGAGAAGAGCTAGAGCTGTCCAAAATTTACAAAGATTCAGATAGTGCATCTAGTCAATCTTCCACACAAGCCACATCAATTGAGGAACTTGCCGAAAAAGTAGCTCAGAAATTAGGTGTAACTAGCAAACAAATCCCAAGGTTTGCCCCTGTGAAAAGATGCTATACATGCGGTGGTGACCACATGGCGAATGTCTGCCCTATTATGGCTCAACCCCAAGTAAACCCTAGTAGCCAGTACTGCACCATAGAACGGAGATACACCAACCACACCGCACAAGATTGCCCATACAACAAGCAGGCGGTTAGGCAACCCTACCCTCAGCCCTACCAACAAGGCAGATACCAGAACCAGTACCCTCCACAACCATATGGCAGGCCACAACAAAATTTCCAACCTCAATATCAAAACCAACAAAGGCCTCAGCCTGTGCTAGCACAACAACCCCCAGCCCCAGCTAATGTGATTCCGGTAAAGTATACTGCTGCAGAAGAGAACCTGAATAGAGCTATAGTCCCTGTAACATCCTTGCTTTCTGAAAGTGACCCGAGTGACCATAGCTTTGATTCTACACATGTTGATAGCCCCCAGGCCTACTACATGCAGTCTCCTGAGCATGGTGAGTCCTATTATAGCGAAGAGACAAACGAACCTAGTTGGGAGTCAGATTACATGAACGTCATGTATGCAAACCCCAACCCTAGGCCTCAATCTAGGCAGGTAAGACCTCCATTCCCAAGAGGACCGTGCTACAGATGCCAAGGAGATCACCTCATTCGTGATTGTCCCTTGCCTCCACCTACACAACCCCAGTCAGTGACGATCCAAGGCTTCTGCCAAGATTGTGGAAAAGAGCATCTCTTACGAGATTGCCCAAAGAACCCCAATAATATGCCAAAAATCACGCCCATCAATGTTATTGAGTTAGTGGTAGATTCGAGCGGAAGTGTTACTTCCACTGCACCCGTACAGGTAGTCACGAGAGCTCAAGCAGTGAAGCAAAACCAAGGGGTAGGCAAGGAAAAGAGCCCAGACACTAGCGATACTGAGAGCCAAAATAAAAAGAGAACAAGAGCTTGGAGAGATAGCCGCGAACGCATGAAAAGGCAATGGGCAAAGAAGATGAGTGAACTTGAGGAAAGTCTACGAGAAACCAAGGCTAAAATCATAGAGATCACATCTCAACCGCACTCTCACACATTCCCACCGCTACCATCCCCATCACTCTCCATCCCTCCACCCTCTAAGACACCCCACGTAACCCACCCACCACCCCAAACAGGATCAGTATTAGCTGATCCCACTCCCGAAGACATAGACATGATGCTTAAGGCATATCAGGCCAGAATCCAAGAAGGGCCAAACGTCACAGATCATGACAAGTGCTATCCTAGAGCTGACCTAGAGATAGAAAGAACCAAACTGTGCGTGAAAATGGTCGCACTGGCTCAGACTATGTTTGAAGCCAGTCGCCTTTTCAATTACTCGGGCTCAGCCAAAACGCAATTACACTTGGATGGATTCCTAGAGAAATTAGAGAGAATAATTGCAAGATCTGCCAAGGACGAAAAAAATCAAGAGAGAGAGAAATCAAGCAAAAACATGAACCATTCCCCATCGGAAGTTTATGCGGCCAATTCCACTAAAACAGACAACTCCCCCTCCTTAGAAGGAATAGAGAGGCTAATTGCACAATCAGAAAAGGAACCTACCCCTCAAAGAAAGGAAAGGGCAAGAGAACGGATAAGCCAGCCTCTTCAGGAAGCCCATGTGCCTCCTCAAGAAGCTTATCTTCCCCCCCAAAAGGCAGATGAGCCTCCCTCGGAAGCTCACGTACCTCCACAGTCTGCCTACATTCCTTCTCAGGGAGTGTATGAGCCTGCTCGGAAGAGTAATAGAATAGGCAATCCTCCCCAAGAAGCTTGTGCTCCAGCCATTTATGAGAGCAAGGAGAGAGCCAACGGAAGAATAAGCCCTCCTTCCCAGATTGCTTATGCGCCTAATTCTACTGAGCCAGACACTTCTTCTTCTATGAATCGGTTTGCACCAGACTTCCTACGAGAGATTCAAGAAGACAAATGGGATAACGAAAGTGAAGTCGCCCCTCCCTTTGAACTTGTGGATGATGCACACGACCAATTCCCACAAGACATCCCATCTATTTACGGGGAACATGAGAGTACTCAGTCTCATGAGAGATTGGACTTTGAGTCTAATTCCATACAGGAGCTACCCCACTTCACAGGTCCATGGGAAGCAAAGTCCACATGTATGAGAGCACCCACAGTCATGGTAAGGAACGACGACTCAGTCATACCTAGGAACACAGAGGTAGTGAAGAACACTAACGTGCAGTGTAATCTCAAGTTAGAAGAGCTACTCAAGGTTAGACCTGAATTATGGAAACATGTAGCCAAACAAGTACCAGAGATAGCAAAACCTCGTTCTCAGGTAGGATCCCATAGGACAGTGCCAAAAATTCCCTTGGATAAGATAGGAGATATGTGTGAAGGTGAAGAAGGGAACACCTATCTTCCCATCACCTATCAGGAGTACACCACCAAGGCAATTTTGGACTCAGGTGCAGGAGTTGCAATTGCCACCACCTCCTTATGGAAACGTTGGGGCAAGCCAGCACTCAGACCAACGAGGATGAAATTACAGATGGCCGATGGTCACATAGAGAGACCCCTAGGATTGCTAGAAGGAATAACTCTAACCACTTGTGGTGTCGAGTTTGAACATAGTTTTGCTATATGTGACTTCAGCAAAAATCATGCCTATGAGATGATTTTGGGAAGACCATTTATGCGACAGTTGCAAGTGGTGCAGGATTGGGGGACCAATTCTTTGTACCTGCAACACTTAGGTGTCACGACCAAAGTCAATCTCAAAGATTATTCTCACAGAGATGTCCCTCCTATCCAATGGAATCCCATCCATAGAGCCAAAGATGATACAGAATCGGTGCATTCCCTAGGGTCTGGATCCTCATGGATGCATGAAGACACCCACTTATGGATGTGCAAGGTAGCAGTAGAAGAAGAGAAGAGAGAGAAAGCCAGAGAGGTAGGTGCGAAAGAAACCCATAGATCAATCCAAGACCCAGCCTATGCACCTGTAGTTTTTTCCAGACGAAGAATTTGAACCTCACGGTTGGGCAGAAATTTTAGCAACAATGGACGTAGCCATCAATGAAGAACAATGGACACCTCACTGTGATGAGGATGGCTATGACATTTCAGTCTTCTCCATAGAGCCAATCATGGGAGAGGCAGTTCTAGAAGAATGTGAACCTAGCCCTGATGCATTTGAGGATGCAAGTGACTCCGATCTAGAGTCAATCATTATGGACCCACCATTTGCATCAGATGAAGAATACTTCCATGAAGTAGAATTTCAACCCCAGAGGCATGGAGAGGTTACAAATGATGTAAGATTAGCAACGCATATGACCCCAAGGGAAGAAGGAAAGAAACGAAAGAAGAAAGAAGTCTCACCAGAGGAGGAAGAATCTTTGTTTGAGGTCCCAGAAAATTTTAAGAAGTATGAGATAGATGACAGGAGAGTCATGATAAGAATGCCTAAACGAGAGGCACAATTAGGAGAGGCCTATGATAACAAAGAAACCACCAAGAAAATAGTAGTGGCCATAGAAGAAGGAGAGGAGAGATGCACGTATATAGGCCATGACCTGACAGAAGAAGAAGAGCACGAATTGATTTCCTTGCTAAGAGAATACAGAGATGTATTCGCTTGGAGTTACAAGGATTTGAAAGGGGTTGACCCGGACATATGCTCGCACACTATCCCCATGACTTCAGACGCCAAACCCTCTAAGCAAAAGCCTTATACATATAACGATAATTACGCTGCTAAGATCAAAGAAGAGATAGATAGACTGGTTGAAGCTGGATTTATCTACGAAATTGAGCACACTGAATGGGTATCCCCCATCGTGGTGGTGCCCAAGAAGAATGGCAAGCTGCGTGTGTGCATTAACTTGAAAAAGGTTAATGTAGCCACAATTCGAGATAACTATCCGCTTCCCATAACAGAACATCTCTTAGAAAGAGTGGCAGGCAAGGAAGTGTACAGCTTCCTTGATGGATTTTCTGGCTACAATCAAGTAGCCATAGCTCCAGAGGATCAGCATAAGACAGCCTTTGCCACAGAATGGGGCATTTTTGCTTTTAGAGTAATGCCATTTGGGCTTACCAATGCACCAGCTACCTTCCAGAGGCTGATGTGCCATGTGTTTAAGGAGTTCCTAAGGAAGAGTTTAGAAGTCTATGTTGATGATCTTTGTGCTCATTCCAACATTAGACAAACCCATATCCCTGAACTCAGACAAATCTTTGACAAATGTAGAGAATATCAAGTCTGCCTGAACCCAGAAAAGTGCGTTTTTATGGTCAGGCAAGGCAAGATTCTAGGACACATAGTGTCAAAGAATGGCATATCTACAGACGAAGAAAAAGTGAGAGCCATAGCAGAGCTACCGAGGCCAAAGAATGTCAAGGAAGTACAAGCTTTCATGGGGCATTGTGGGTATTACCGACGTTTCATCCACATGTATGCCGCAAAGCCCATGTACGGACTCTTGACTAACTTTGAGTGGACTGATGAATGTGAGAATTCCTTCCAGGAGCTTAAACGAAGATTGTGTTCAGCACCAATCTTGACCACACCAGATTGGAATAAGCCATTCCATGTTCATGTTGATGCATCCAATTATGCTATTGGATGTGTGCTCGCACAACCTACTGGTGAAGGTAATATGGATCTTCCAATTGCCTATGCCAGTAGACAATTGAATGCGGCTGAACGGAATTACACCACCACAGAGCGAGAAGGATTAGGCATGGTGTATGCAGTTAAGAAATTTAGACACTATTTGCTTGCAAATAAGTTTAAATTTTTTACTGATCATCAGGCATTGTTATATCTTGTAAACAAGCCATGCAATACAGGAAGATTAGTGAGATGGTTTCTCTTACTAATGGAATACGATTTTGAGGTTGTGGTAAGGAAAGGTAGGACTCATTTGAGAGCCGATCATCTCTCTAGGCTCACATCGGGAGAAGCCCCACAAAGAGTGTTAGATGACCTTCCTGATGCTTACTTGTTTAATTTGGAAGTTATACCGCAGTGGGCTAAGCCATTGGTACCAGTATTGACCTACGGGCCTAATCATCCAGTCGTAAACACACGGAATAGAGAGGTTGTAAAAGCCCAGAAGTACCACATCATGGCAGGAAGCATGTACAAGCACACAGATCAAGGGATCTTGGCTTGTTGCGTAGAAGAGGATGAGTACGCTAAATGGTTGCAATTAGCACATGTAGGTGCACTAGAGCAACACCATTCAAAGCAACGAACGTTACAGACTCTAAGGAGACTCGGAGTGCATTGGCCAACTATGGAAGCTGATGTCCAAAAGTTGTGCAAGGAATGCCCAATCTGTTGCACTAAACCACCAGTGGAACATGCCACTCTTTATCAAGTATCCATTGTGCCAGATTGGAGCGAACCACTAGTATCATTCCTGAGGACAAACACATTCCCTCCAGACATGACTCTGGCTAGGAAAAGGAGTTTAGAACAAGAAGCCTTGGATTACTCACTCATTGGTGATAATCTATACAAACGCGGTAAGGATGGTTACCTGAGACTGTGTGTCCATGAGAGTGAATATCTTAAGATCTTGGAAACTGCTCACCAAGGTGTAGCAGGAGGACACTTTGGACCAGATCGGGTAATCAAGGCAATACTATTTGCGGGCTTCTGGTGGCCTACACTTCACATGGATGCACATACCTATGTGAAACGATGTGATGTCTGTCAAAGGACTCAGTATCCTATACGCAAAGATGAGATGCCACTGAAACCTATGATGGGTGGACGTGCATTCTCTAAGTGGGGAATAGACTTCGTAGGTCCTATTAATCCCCCAGCTAAAGGTTCTCATGCGGAATACATCATTGTTGCAACAGATTATCTCACCAAGTGGGTAGAGGTAAAGGCTACAACCAAGAACGATGCTCAAACAACTGCCAAATTCTTGTTTGAGAATGTATTCACGAGATATGGACTACCTATAGAGCTTGTAAGTGATAGAGGCACTCATTTCTTGAATGAAGTAATTGAAAATCTACTCCAAGAATTGTTGGTAATACACAAGAAGTCTGCCCCTTATCACCCTCAAGCTAATGGACAAGCTGAGAGCACTAATAAGATTTTATGCAATGTACTGACGAAATTAGTGAACACTAAACGCTCTGATTGGGACAAACAGCTACACCATGCTGTTTGGGCATACCGAGTTGCCTACAAAACGGTACTCCAAGCCACCCCCTTTCAGATGGTATTTGGCCAAAATGCTGTGCTACCCTTGGACTTCCTGATCCCTACATTGAGAGTAGCACAAGAGCACGAATGGACAGGTCATGAGCTCTCCTCTAGGATCTTTGACCTTGAACGATTAGGAGAAACAAGACTGAGAGCCGCTGCAGGGATATATGCAGCCAAGAAGAGACAGAAGGCATACTTTGATGCCCACGTGAAGGATAAAGGCTTGAAAGCAGGAGATCTAGTCTTAGTCTATACGCTAAAACAACACGCGAGGAAGCTAGAAAAGAGAGGCTACGGACCTATGATCATCAATAGGATCTCCACGAGCGGAGCAGTACAATTGGCCACATTAGAAGGTGATGTTCTCCCAAATTATATTAGCGGTTGCAGAGTCAAGTTGTATCAAGAACCCCTCACGGAGGAAATGCTCAGTCGACTCAACACTGCTAAGAAACGCAAAGAGGAAGAAAAGCGAGTTCGAGAAGAAGCTCAAGCTGAAGCTTTAGAACGCATCAGAAGGATGAAATTACGAAGGCAAGGCAGAGATCAGCCTGGAGCGAATGACTATGCAGACCAAGGATTTCCCATGGCCATGTGTGAAGTTGCAGGAGCTCGCATAGGATAATTGATAGACGTCCTTTCGTAACCTTAGATATAGGACAAGGAAAGAGTGCAAGGACCGTAAGAGCCCTGATTGACTCAGGTGCAGCCACTAGTGCTGTTAAATTGTCTTACTGCCAAGAATTACAATTGACTGTCAATCCTGTGGAAGCATATCTTATAGGATTGGGAGGAGTGGAAACCCCTTGCATGGGCGAGGCGGAACTTCCCCTTTACATTCATGATGAGGCAATGACAGTTAAAGTACTGGTGTGTCAAGATGAGGATCTCACTGAACCTCTAGTCTTGGGTCAAGATTGGATCTATGACCAAGCAATTAACTTAAACCTAAGAAGTGGACTTCTCCAGGTTTGGGTCAATCATAGTCGAGTTACAGTAGAATTAGACAATGGAGCACTCAAGGAACTAGGAAAGGCACAGACTCTTGGTCCTTCCAGGGGCACACATGAAGATGACCATGCTGTTCTTGTTCAAAACCCTGTGTTGCAGAGGAATGATATTTGCAAAAAAGGAGTCAGGGATGCAACGGAACTCCCTTCTTTTCCAAAGGCCAGAAGGAGGCAGCAACCAAAGGCGGATCACAAGCAGAAGAAGCAGAGTACTACCTATGTCCAAGATCAAAAGTACCTGCGCAGCAGAATGTCCCAAAAGAGAAACCAGGTGTGGGTGCGGAAAGGCGAACGACCGGGTGCACCACCGTCAACTACACAGGCAAAGCCTCTTATTAGTAACCAACAACATAAGAAGTCTGTCAGAAATTCTTCTGCTAACGTAAAATCTATTTGGGTGCCCAAGAAGTCGATGAAGGCAAGCCCACAATCTAGACAAATTTGGGTGCCTAAGGCTTGCGTGAGGGCACAAGTAGTTACGCCAAGGCCACAACCTATGCAGCATAAGTCATCTACGAGTACAACCAGCATTCCCTCGTGCTCAACACTTAGGAACACACCAAGACCCATGAGCACGCATGTAATCACTTATAAGTGGGTCCCTACAAGGCCCATTCCCAAACGGCGACCCCGACACAGCTCTCTCGAGTCTCTACGAAACCGAAAGCAAAGCCCATCCACTGCATTTGGCAGTCTAAGACCTGTAATAAACCCCCCGACCCCAAATTGTAAATTCACCCCATTTACTCACGGCATTAGTCTCCTAGGAATACACAAACATTAACTACACTCACTGTCTTCGTGCACTTACTAACCACTAACTCACCATCTACCTCATGTTAATGTTGTAACGGGGACCACAACGGATTTATTCTGTCCATTACGATGTTAACACATGATTCTATATTCTCACAGAATCAGACGACAAGAAGAAAAATGGTAGAAGCGACAGGTTCGGGCTCACAAGTAGGGATACTTACTGCAGGAATTGATGTGGATAGCCTACCTGTGGACGTGCCCCCGACTGAACGACCAGTGGAGATGCAACACCTTCAGCAAATCCCAGTGCCAGACCCACCTACAGGGATCACGGAAAGAGTCCATGCCAATTCTCATTGGTTCAATGGCATGCCCGGTCCATTAGGAGAGGCCAAGTATATCTGGGAGTCTAAATGCGAGTATGAAAGATCATGGGTGAGATTCCAATTTTTCTCCAAAGAGTTCGAGACTTTACAGAACACCGAAGATCTCCAGACCATATGGCAACGAGCAGGGTTGGCGGAATATTTTGAAGCCCCACTACCTAAACCCGATCTCCTCCGATGTTACTATTTGGTCTCCACATTACAAGCTAATGAAGATAAGGACCAACCCGGATCATTTGTTCTCCCCTCATTGCTGGGCAACAACGAGTTGAAGAGGTTTGAACTTACTGTGGAGTTGGTAAGCGACGCTTTAAATATGCATGGCACGCATGTGCCCTCAGAAAAGGACGCTCTCGTTCCCACCAACATGAAGGACAGGAAACTAGTGAAGCTGAAAGACATGGCAGCACTCACCCCAAATGTGTCCATCCCTCTCCGCATGTGCATGCAACATTTCGCCTTCCCCGGCCAAGATCGATTCACGCAACCACACAAGAAGATCTGGTTTGCTCTCTACTTGGCGGAAGCAGGTGCGTTACCTATTAAGCTACCAATGTGGATTATAGATCAGTTGTATGAAGCAAACAAACGGGCTTCTAGGAAATTAGTGGTGAACGGATGCTGTGCGATCACACGCATTATTTACCGATGCCTAGCATATGATGTCCCCATTGAACGTGCCTTAACTTGGGCACAATTACAAATGTTTAAAAGGCTCAAGACGTCCACACATCAGTCCAAGCGCATGAGGGGCGCGATCCCTTGTGTCCAGACAAGGGAAGTCCTGACTACTCCTGAGGCATCACCACTAAGAGAGGGCACTGTACCTCCCTTTACCATTAGGATACCCAGGTCGGAATCTGACACTACGACACAACCTACCCCATCGGCTCCTCCTGTTACACCTGAATTCGAATTTGCTGCCACTGGAGAGGCTGAAGGACTGGACCCCCAGGATTTCGAAGCATTCCTACAAAGCACACAATTCTCTGATGTGGAGTTTTATTCAGAGGCAGAGGAGCAGGGCACATCCTCACGAAGAAGAAGAAAGTCTACAGACGGTAGACATGTCCATTGGAGTGACGCTCAGCAAAGTCAACAACACGGACACCCGGAAGAAGAAGAAGCGTATGAAGAAGAGACCACTGAAGCCCCAGCATATACAGCAGAACTCCGAAGGCTGTATCAGATTATGGAAAGAGTGCGATCGCAGCAGTTACTCACTGAACAGAGCAGCAGAGTACTTATGACTCAGTTGTTGGAAGAAGCGGGAGTTGACTCAGAGTACAGGGAAGGTCTCTTATTGATGGCAGAAACATATGGAGTTGTAGAAGCTGTGCGCACTGCCATTCAGAGACCTTCAGTTCAATATGACCCATGAAGGTTCCAGACACGACCTCGCTCAGGTAAAAATATCCAAATTCCCGTTACAGTTGCAGAAGAGCCAACTACTACACCAACCTCCCAAACAGCTAGTCAACAGCACCCCGCCACCCATGAGGAGTCCACCGAACCACTACCACCTACTTCCCCACCATCACCTCCTAGAATAGAGACAGTGGAAATCCCATCGACCACTCAACCCACTGACCCAACCTTCATCTTCTGTACTCCCATCTCTAGTGCCACCCTATTCTCTACCACTGATAATCCAATCTTCGAAGCAAACCCCAACACTACACAATCCGCTGAACCCCTCCTAGAGCCTGCCCTAGGGCAACCATCCCCAACGCCCTCAGCCACGGGTCATCCTGACCCTAGATCCACATTCATGGGCTTCCCTGCTACCACGCAACCCTTTCAGCCCTCCTCAAATTTACGACCTCAACCCCCGACATCCCTCTCTCCATTCCTACAATCCCTCCATGACCTCTTTGCTAGGGCTTTTCAACCAGGCTCTCAACCATTCCTTGTCTTTTCAGCTCCCCACCCCACTTCACATCTATTCACCACTTCCACACACACACCACCTACCATACCAATGTATATGGCAGGCCCCACACTAACACCCACTCCTGAAGGTATGGACATTTCACCACCCACGGCACCTCCACCCACGGTTTCACCTCCTCCCGTTCCCCCTCCACCAATTTCACCCACACACACAACTTCCGTAGACACATCATTCACTGTCTCCCTTCCCCAATTCCCATCCCATGCATCTCCCACGATAAACAACCCACACTCATCTATAGGAAATGCATTGGACACCATGTTGGCTTGTATATCAAATTTAAGAACAGATTACATTCAGCTCCAGCAACGAAACGAACGCCTGCAAGAGCACTCAGCGACACTACAGCACCGCCTTGCGGCACTAGAAGAGGAGAACGCTCGCCTCCACACACAGTTCCAAACCCTCCAAGAAGCCCATAATATATTGGAGGTACAGCTACAGAACGTAGATCAGGAAGCGGTGCAGGTGGTAGAAAGTCACCTACGGACACAGCTGGAACACAACTCAAAACTTCAGCGAAATATGGCGCTACTTAAACGCCATCTTGCGGCTACTCAGGAAGAGAACAGACGTCTGCAAATACAAAATCAAGAGAACCTGGAGGCAGCTATTGAGAGCACACCGGGGGCACCCATCAGCCCATCCAAGTTTCAAGCAGTGACCCCCGATAATATCAAGATTATATTGGAAGATTATGCCATGCTGCTCGAAGCACATGATAAGCTATCGGAGGAGCTAGGACAACTGAAGCAGGAACACCAACAAGGACCAACAGCTGCCCCTCCAACCACCCCCTCTGCGGCTTCGCTTCCCACAGACGCAGAGGCCATAAAAGATCTCCAGAAACAGGTAACTGAATTGCAAACACGCCTACTACAATATGAGAGACCATCTTCCCCTCCGGAGGCTCCCACGGACGAAGAAGTTGTGCGAATTCCTGTGGAACAAACGTTTGATGAAGAATATGATCCGCAACCATTCCCAGGAGGCCAACAAACAGAAGAAGCGCAGGACACGTTCGAGGCACCACGGCCGCCATGGTTACGACAAGTGGAGGAAATAGGGAGTTCGCATGAAGAGCGCACCGTAGTGCAAAATCAGGCCATGAGGGTCATAGAGGAGACTGTGTTACAATCAACTTACTTTAAGAACCTGCCATCGAGACGCCTGATTCTCTCATCGGAACTCCAATACAGGCCGTATTATATTATCTTGGCTGATTATAATGCAGAAATACAAAGAGTCACGGGTCAGATTCCTACTTTTGCGACCCAATTTCAACCCGAAGACCTTCCTCCAGAGGTGCAAAAAGGCAAAATTTGTCAACCAACATGGCGGCAGAAACTTTTAGAGACATATCCAGAAATGCTACGCACATGGAACAACGCGCCTTTGCACCTCCTGTACAACCCATGCTACGGTCCAGTCCCCCGCCGCAGGTCGTGGAAGGCATTCAATATCAAGGTACAGAACAACGCGCAATGCAAGGAATGGGTGAACTACCCGTACATCGCGCCACCACAAGGACCACCATCGGTAGCATATATGATGGGAACCATTCGCCACTGGATGCCGCGCTTGAAGCCCATGCAAGATGTAGCCGCGCAAATGATGCTTAAAATCTTAGATATGATGCAAGTAGTGCTAAAGACCTTTAGAAATGCAGCCGCACCACAGGTACGCCTTCCGGGGTTTAGCAATGGAAATTACGACTTGGTGTATGACATGAGCACCACCCCCAGTATCCGTGTGGCTTACGCTTGGCATGCACGCATCAAATACCTCCCCGCCTGCTACAAACAGACCTTCGAAGAAATGTTCAGATCAGGTTTCTGGGAGTATCACTCGGAGATTTTCGCACCAAAGCCGACACATCTGCTTCAACTGTTTGCTTGTGAACAAGCAATGTATTCAGAGTACTACACCACCCCGCAACCAGAGACCCCCGGTGCAATAAATTGGGAGGCATTGGAAGCCGATCTAGCAAGAGGCTTAAGGATAGGAGAACATGAACTGGCCACCAATGTCATCCAATATTACATCGACCACCCGCGAGAACAAAGGTCTGTCAGGGGCGACAGACGCTAGGAAGGGGGGAGTGTTGGCACACAAAGCAACAGAGGAATCATGCACAATACGGCAACAAGGCCAGATCATTTTTCCCCATGGGTTATGTACAACTCAAGTGATTTTAATCACTACACAAACATTGTAAATCCCGTTTTTGGTAGAATAGACTCCATTTTGTGCAAGCCGAGGAGTCCTCGAGCTTGAGGAGTATTAGAAGTACCATCGTACCAAATTTCATAATTTTTAGACTTCGTTTGAGCCCTCAAATAAGCCCTAGAACCTAATTTTTAACTAGGCCGGACACTAGGTCTGGACAGGGCCAAAGCTAGTCAAAAACTATAAAAAGAGCTAGAGAGCTCATTTTTGAGGTTAGATTGTAATTGCAACGAACTTGTAAGAGCTTTTGAAAGTAATCTAAAGAACTCCATTGATTCTCTCTCTTTGTCTTGCCGTGTGTGCGTGTGTGTGTGTATGTGTGTGCATGCTTGTGTGCTTCTCACTCACGCACTTGTGCCGCCACTTGCTCGAGGTCTTCATACCATCCTCACGTCTTCCCGGATTGACATTAAAGGAGGTGCTACTCATCACTGAGCTACAGCTGCAATAATGTGTCAATATAATTCGTTTGACACAAAGCTATTCCACCATCAACTTGCATAAACTGAATGCCCAAATAGTGATGCAAATGCCCCAAATCAGACATCTCAAATGAGGCATGCAAATCAGCCTTGAAATCAGCAATATGCTTCTCAATAGGACCAGTGAGCAGCATGTCGTCAACATAGACAACAATGATCAGAAGCACATCATTAGCACGCTTAACATATAAGGTGCTTTCAGTTGGACTGTTCACAAAACCATGTGCAACCAGATAGGCATGTATCTTCTCATACCAAGCACGTGGTGCTTGCTTTAAACCATATAATGCCTTCTTTAACCTGCACACCTAGTTTTCATGCCCTTTCTGCACAAAGCCACGGGGCTGAAAAACATACACTTCTTCATGCAAGTCACCATTCAGAAATGTTGTTTTAATGTCCAACTGATGTACATTCCAACCATGATGGGCTGCAAGTGCAAAAATGCTCCAAACAGTAGTCATACGGCATGTAGGTGCAAAGGTCTCATCAAAATCAATGCCTCTTTCCTGTGCATAACCCTTTGCAACAAGCCTAACCTTATACCTGTTAACTGTACCATCAGGTTTACGCTTCAAATTGTATACCCACTTAGTGCCAATGGCCTTCTTGCCAGGGGGCAAGTCACATAAAGACCATGTACCATTCTTCATTATAGCATCATATTCAGATTGCATGGCAGCCATCCAATTTTCTGAATTCTGTGCTTCATCAAAAGAAACAGGCTCATTCTCATCATAGAGACTAGACGCAGCCATAGCATTGCAATCTGATGCAAAGGAGGCACTATGAGAGCTTGAACGAGTACGATATGACAAAGGTGCATCTAATTTGTTGTCACGCAAAGTCTGCACCAGCCATTTTGGCATAGTTTTTGCCTGTTCAATATTAGCTCTCTCATCAACAACTGCATCATGTAAATCTGCATAAAAAATGGAATGATCTGCATCATCATATGAAACTTGCAAAGGCTGAGAAGTTGCCTCATTAGGACCAGCACTAGACTGTTCACCTGTAAAAAGAGGCATCAAAGTATCATACATGTCTTTAGAGCTAACAGATGTCTCCTTAGTACATGAAAGCAATGGCTGAATAGCATCTTCCACAAAGACAACATCATGGCTAACTAGAATGTGTTTAGTCTGTGGATGATACAGACGATAGCCTTTACTTTCAAAACTGTACCCAACAAAAATACATTTTACTGCCTTATCATCCAATTTTCTACGATGTTGTTCAGGCACTAATGCATATGCCAAACAACCAAAAACACGCAGATGAGCAACAAATGGCTTGCGGTCATGCCAAGCCTCATATGGAGTGATAGACTGCAGCGCTTTAGTGGGACACCTGTTTAGTACATATGCTGCACACATGACAGCCTCAAGCCAGAAACTATGTGGTAAAGTCTGACTCTTGACCATGCACCTCGCCATCTCCATGAGTGACCTGTTCTTTTGTTCAGCAACTCCATTCTGTTGAGGTGTATACGGCACTGTACACTGGTGTTTTATCCCACGTTCAACCAGAAATGCATTAAAATCAGAAGACATGTATTCCCCCCCTCGATCAGAACGGAGGGTGCCCATTTTACATGCTGACAGATTTTCAGCCAAAACCAAAAACTGTTTAAAGCACATGAACACTTTGGACTTTTCTTTGAGTGGATATACCCATGCATGCCTGGAAATATCATCAATGAAAGTCACGAAGTAAAGGTAATTCCCAAAAGAGGGTGTCTGCATAGGACCACAGACATCACTATGTATAAGCTGCAATTTCTGTGTAGCCCGAACTGAACCATCTTTTGGAAAGGAGGAACGCTACATTTTGCCCAAAATACAGCCTTCACATACATGTTTTCCAAGTGCCTCAAGCTTGGGCAAAGAAGACACCATATCAGATTTCTGCAGGCGTAGCAAACTAGCAAAATTCAAATGACCAAAGCGTGCATGCCAAAGCTTTGCATCTGACATAGCCTGAGAATCATGAACTGCACATGCCAAATCATTCACAGATCTTTCATAGTCTATGAGCTTATACAGCCCACGACATAAAATGCCAGAAGCAATAATCACATCGCCATTTGATAGATCATGAACTGTACACCTGTCATCAACGAATTTCACAACCAAGCCAATCTTGGCTAATGCAGAAACTTATAACAGATTCTTCTTGATCCCTGGCACAAATAAGGCATCTGACAAGGTGAAAGAACTACCATCAGCAGTAGTCAGAATGATCTTACCAACTCCCATAACAGGATAAGAGGAGTTGTTGGCGCATGTGACAGTATTCCCTGTAGGGGCAGGCTCGAGTGAAGAGAAGAAACTGTGCTCCGAGGTAATATGTTTGGTAGCCCCACTGTCAAAGTACCAAACATCTGAGTCCACTGCAGACATGCAGTGCTCATGAGAAGATGGGTCAAAACTGCAAACAGTAGTAAACGCCCATTCTTCTTCCTGCACAAGATTAGCAGACTTTGTTTTTGGTGTAGAGGCTTCTGCAACAACCATTCCAGCCTCCTTTTTCTTTGCCTCTTTTGCAACGAGTTTTGGACAGTTCTTTATGATATGATCATTCCCTTTACAGTACTTGCAAAACAATTTCTGCTTTTTTGATTTCTTCTCATCTTTATCCAGGTTCTTCGAATGTGCAGCATTTGCTGATTTCTGCTTACTAGTAGAAGAGCTCCATTTTCCTTTGCCCTTTTGACTAGCCAGGAAAGCTTGATCTGCAACACGCATAATGGACCTGTTCTGCCTGGACTAACCTTCCTGCAACAAAACAGAGACTAACTCCTCAAATAATAAGGCATTCGGATTGCCTTTCATCATCAACCAAAGAGTAGAAGCAAAACTCTGATATGAATCAGGAAGACCATTCAGAACGGTCTGCACAAGTAAGCAATCTGGTATAACCTCATCAGCAGAAATCAACTGTTCCTTCAAATCTTTGATCTTCATTAGGAAACTATCCATAGAATCACCTTCATTCATGTGCTCACTCTCCAACTGTTTTCGGAGGTAAGCAACACGAGCCTCATTCCTAGCTTGGTACAATGTGGTAAGTGTATCCCAAGCATCCCTAGTTGTTCTGCAAGAGCGAATATGAGGAATAATGGCACGTTTGACAGACAAACCTATCAATGCATGTGCCTGGGCATCTCTGCCATCCCAACGAATTTGCTCTGCAGTAGGTGCAATAGATACAACAACACGAACAGGAATCTGTGGAATATCATCTTCGACACCATCTTCATCAGCTCCAGCACTTGTATTTGCAGTACTTGCCGTTACACGTGTAACAGGACGTCTTTCAACACCCTACACAATGTTCCACAATCCTTTTGCAACCAAAACATGTCGCATCATATAAGCCCATAATGGGTAGTTGGTACCATCCAACTTATCCTCAACAGCCAACATACGGAATACATCACTGCTTTCAGCCATGGCCAGTGACTAAAATACCTTGATGCAGAAAATTGACTGTATCTCAAAAAGTTGAACAAAACTGCCCAGACGAGTTTTGCTAGACCTGTAGCAGACTTCAAGATGCTTAAACTGGCAAACAGAAACTGGTATATACCTTTGGCACAAAAAGACAAAATAGTCTGTACAAGTGCTGCAATAGTGCGTTCGGAGGCCGAAACGAACTCAGATCGCGATTTCGGCACCACATAGCAAAGCTGTTTTGATCTCGGAAACACGTTGAGTATGCTCACCAAAATTTGTGTGATTCTGAGACTGCAAACGGAGGAGTGTCGATGGCGCCCTAGATGAAGCGACGACCTACTTTGATACCAATTGTTGGAGTTAGACGTCTGCAAGAGCACGCGAACAACACAAGGAAGAAGAAGAAGCTTGGAGCACAAACACACAATACTGAATGTATTACTAGAGAATGTACAAAGATAAGTAGCCCATTAGGGCAATAGGCGTATATACAAGCCAGGGGAAAAAAACCTCCTAAAGAGGGAAAAAAGTGCCCCGGCGGTCCTAGTGTGTTCACACACATCACTACCTAAATATATCAACACTATTGTAGTTCTAGTCTCCGGAGGACCTTGTAATTCCTTAAAGTAGGCCAATAATTCTACTTCTTTTTTGACAAATACTTCTTCAGTTTTCTGTAGCCATCATTTGATCATGCAATTCTTCATAATGTTCCACCTCTTCTTGTACCCAATCAGTTTCTTTACATAAATAATTTTCCAACATTTTTTGATACTGAGCTTCATATATTGCCCTCTTATCATTACCTTGAGTCAAATATGAATAGAGTTGTTCCTTGGTTGTTTGAGGTGGATGTGGTTCCTTTGAGGCTTGCACTTCTTTTTGAGCTGCTTCACATTCCTCTTTTGTCACTTCTTCCTGTTCCAAGACCACATTCCTTGGATCTAATCTTCTCTTCTTTACTAGAATTACTTCTTCTAATACCCCTTTCCTTTTTCTTTCTGATCCCCTCATGCTTGTCTGGACTTCTGCTTCTTTTATAAACATCATCTTTGAAGGACTTTTAATTCCTGACATCAAACTCCTGAAATATTGAGCTTCTGGAGCCAATTTCAGCTAATCCTCCATACCTAAAACATGGTATATAATTTTTGTTAAAAACTATGCTCCATTCATAAACTTCCTCTATTCCCAATGCTTTGCTACTTCCTTCAACTTGTCATGAATGTAAGGAGTTACAACTATTACTCCAAATGGTTTAGTCTTGTCCTTATTATTGAGCATGACCAATGTTACTGGCTTATGTGGCATTGTATATCTTGGCAACTTTGGAAAACATAAATACTAAAGAAACATTCTAATGGCAAATTCTTCATTTTCCTTTCCTTTGAAATCCACAAACTTTGAATATCCAGCATAGGTTGCTTTATTCTTTTTGACAAAACTACAATCCAATTTATTTCCCATGGGATAAAATTGAAGAGCTACCCTGATGTGTTATGCTTTAATGGTAATCTGTACCTCTTGTTCTCTTTATCCTTAATTAACACCTGAAATATGCCTCATTACCTTTGCGCACTTCCAACAAACTAGACATGACTTGTGATACCCTTTCAAAATCTATAAAGAAGAGAGGTTCATCCAGTAGTTTGTGTAGCCCCACTACTTTCCATCTTTTATAATTAGCTGCAACTTTCTGAAATTTGTAGAATTCTAGACATAGCATTGTATATTTATGACCTCCAATTCCTACTGTAAAGATATGCTGCCCAATGATATTAATGGTTTCCTTAAAATCCTTGGCTATCTTCTCAGCTTCTGGGATATCCTGTTCTTCATCAGATTCTAGCTCCACATTTTCTATTGTTGCTTCACTGTCTAAAAACCAATGTCCTCTTGACAAAGTTACAGAGTCATCTTTGAAGTCATGAATGGGTAGTTCCTTTGGATTCACCATTCTAGAGAAAGTATATCATATTATACCAAAAAAAATGAACTCCACCTACATCAGTCACAAGAAATGTAAGAAAAAAAATCACATTTATCTTTGAGATAACAATGACATTTGATCAAAAATAAAAGAGAAACAATTGCTTCACAGGCACTACACAATTGAAGTGATCATCACATGTGCTAGCAAGATATCTAGTGTTCTCCCCTTCTTGTTCTTTTTTTTTTAAGAAATAAGAAAATAATGAAAGGAAATTTAAAAGAATTTAGACAGATATAAGAAAAAATATCAAAAGAAAAGAAAAAACAAATAATTACATAGTGACTGCTTAGTCTTGCTAAATTATAACCTAAATCTTGTTGGTGCTTTATAACTTATGAAAGAAAATTTTTAATGATTTTCTCCAATTTCCAATAATTTTCTCTTTCATCTTCTCTTCCCCTCCTATTCTTTTTCCTAGAAAAAAGAATGAGGTAAAGTACATGGAAATCATTTCAAGAGTTTCTTAAATCCATCTTGATGAAATTCGGAGAATCCAATCATTTGTAGCTTTTCATGCTTCTGCACTATTTTTGTATCTTCATCCTTATTTTTTGTCCATTGAAGAAGGTCTGATTTTTTCACCCAGAAATACTTGATTCCTGTTGACTTTGTTTTTGGGGTAAAACAATCTGCTTTTGATAACCTGTGCTGGGATATCTTCAGTTTTTCCTTCCATTTGGTGTTAATGAATCTCTCTGATGAACAACACTTGGATTTCTTTGGTTTCCACAACCTTTCTAGATTGGTGCCTAGATTTTTCTGATTATTCCATGTTTTTCACCTTTCTACTGTCTTGTCAGCATAGTTGGTGTCTTTAATTTTCTCATGTTTTTGTTTGTAGTGGATTTGGTCATGGAGAAGTTTTGTTTGTGATTCCTTTGTAGTTTCCAAAGGAAAAGTGAATCCTTCCAAATCTGAGTCATAGATGTCCTGTTGATTTTCTTGTTCTTCATAACTCAATAAAAATATTAAAAAACTTCTGTCATTTATTGTCAATTTGAGCTTCATATTTTCAAAGTCCAAAATTACTTTACCTCGCTTTAGCCATGGTTGCCCTAAAATCAATTTCTCAGTCATCATATGATCAGGCCATTCTTCACAATCTATTTTCATATATTCCTCATTGAATTTAACTTCAATAGATGGTAAAGACAAGCTTTGTATTATCTGACCTTCCAGTGTTTTGATAAGAGTTTTACTCTTATTCCTTTTAAATTTGAACTTATCCAACAAAACTGAACTGATCAAATACCTGAATCTATCAAAACCTTGATTTTCTCATTATAAAGATTCATTGTTATAACAGGCAAATGCTCTCTCACTCTTGAAGGTGTTTCACACAAGAGGACTTCTCTAAGCTCCTTGGCCTTTCTTATTCTTTCCTTTGCCTCCTATTGAGCCTCATACCTGATTTTTTTCCTCTTCTTTTTTCCTGTTTTGAGCTTGATGTATTCTTCTCCATTCAAGAACAGTTAATGGAAGATCATACCTTTTTACCCTACATCCACTTATGAAATTTGGCATGATTTCTCCATCTATATTAGCTCATTGGTCCGCTGTTACTCATTTGGTTGATAATATAAGGTCCATGACCCTTCTTCTGAATTTTTTTCTGATGTTCCTTCACTGTATATGCCAAAACTAAATCCCCTACTTGCAAATCTTTTTCTTTAATATGAACATCATGATAAGTTTTCTGCCTTCTTTTATCTGCATATATGCTCATGATTTCTTGAATTCTAGAAGCTCCAAGTTTTTCCAATTCCACCACTCTCTCAGATAACTCATGTCCAGTCCATTTGTATTGACTTCCCACCTTTAATGTTGGAATGAGAAATTCCAAAGGCAAAACTACGTTTTGTCCATATACCAAATTAAATGGTGTTGTTCCAATTGCAGTTTTGTATGCCACTCTATAAGCCCATAAGACGTGATTAAGTTGCAAATCCCAATCATTCCTATTTGTATTTACCAATTTTGACAAAACAGTGCAAAGTACCTTATTAGTACTTTCTGCTAATCCATTGGCTTGTGGATGATAAGGGGCTAACTTTCTATTACTAATCATGAAATACTCAGTTATGTTTTCTATTACTTGGTTCAAAAAATGAGTCCCCCTATCACTTACCAATTCAATTGGTAATCCAAATCTGGTGAAAATATTTTCATAAAGAAATCTTGCAATGGTTTGAGCATCATTCCTCTTTGTAGTCTTGGCATCTGCCCATTGGTCAGGTAATCTGTGGCTACTAGTATATATTCAGCATGGGATTGTATTGTTGGAGGATGTATGGGTCCAATGAAATCCAACCCCCATTTACTAAATGCTCTTGCTGAAATAAGTGGTACTAATGTCATATTATCTCTTTTATTTGGTTGACTTACTCTTTAAAAAATATCACATCTTTTCATATATGTTCTTGCATCAAGAAATAGAGTTGGCCACCAAAAACCAGAATATAATATGAGTTTAGCAGTCCTTTCACTTGAAAAATGTCCTGCCACTCCAGAATGTGCCATCTCTAACATTTCCATATACTTATTTTCAGGAACACAGATTCTTAAATATCCATCCATCCCTTTCTTGTACAATTGGTCTCCTATCAGTTGATACTCCTCAGAAATCATTTGTAAATTCCTTGAGTGTACACTAGCTCTCATAGGCTCTCCTTTTCTATTTCTTCTCAACTCCTCAATTATGTTTGCACTCCAATCTAGATTTTTCTAAAACCAATACAAAGTTGTAATTTCTAAATTTTGCAAGGATTGGCATTTCAAGCAATTGGAAACATATTCTTTTACATCCTGAATCTTATTAGGCCAATGTACTCCCATTCTATTGAGATTTTTTAAGGTGACTATCATGGAAGCATGAGTACAAGGATTCTAACAATGAGCTCTTCTTAGATACTCCTGCTGCTCATGATCTGGAGTACAATATTCCAATGCACCCATATGATTGAAATGATACAAATGTCCAGCTAGTAGTACAAAATTCCTACTTTGTAGTACCAGATGTGTGTTGTTCTCAGGTGTTCTACAAGGTCCCATGGTTATCAAAGGTACCAAAGTCATTGCCCATTCAGGAATACTCTCTATTTTGAATAGATGTGCATCTGGTAATTCATCATCTAAAGGTGAACTTGGCTCTCTGGTTTGGATTATGGACAAATGGTCTGCTCTTAAATGAGTTTTTCCTTGTCTGACCACTACCTCAAACTCAAATTCCATCAGTAGGAGGAACCATCTGACTATACTACCTATGTGACATGGTTTGTTTACCAAGTAGAGTAAGGCTTGGTGATCCACAAAGAATTTAAACTTGTTAGCTAAAAGATAATGTCTATATTTTTGCACAGCAAAAATCATTCCCAATCCTTCCCTCTCAGTGGTTGTATAATTCTTTTCTGCTGAATTCAATTGCCTATTGGCATAAGCAATTGGAAAGTCTAATTTGCTCCCTTCTATTGGTTGTGCTAACACACATCCCAAAGCATAATTTGAAGCATCCACATGAACATGAAAAATTTTATTCCATTGTGGGGTTTTTAGAATTCGTGCTATTACCAAACAAGTTTTTAAAGTCTCAAAGGCTTGGTCACATTCTGTGGTCCAGTTAAAGTTTGTAATCAATGCATACAAAGGTTTTGCAATGTCTACAAACTTGTGTACAAACTTTCTATAATATCCACAATGTCCCATGAAAGTTTGAAGTTCTTTTACATTTATCGATTTTGGAAGATCCACTATGGCCTTAATTTTTCTCTCATTAGTTGAGATTCCATTTCTAGAAACTATGTGACCCAACATTCTCCCTTGCCTCACAAAGAACACACATTTCTCCGGATTCAAACATACTCTGTATGTTCTACATTTTTTGAATATATTTTCTAGATCTTTCAAATGATCTTGTCTTTTTAATAAAAAATTACAAAGATCATCAACATAACTTTCCATTATATTTCTAAGGAATTCTTTGAATATGTGAAACATCAATCTTTGAAAGGTTGTTGGGGCATTAGTTAAACCAAAAGGCATAACCCTAAATGCATAGATTCCCCATTCTATGGAAAAAGCAGTCTTATGTTGGTCTTCCAAAGCTATTGGCACCTGATTATATCCTGAAAAACCATCCAAAAAAATATAGACCTCTTTACCTGCAACTCTTTCCAAAAGATGGTATGTTATTGGTAATGGATAGCTATCCCTTATAGTTGCAGCATTAACTTTTTTCAAGTTAATACGCACCCTGAGTTTCCCATGAAACTGCCAGCCAGCAGTTTGTCAATTTCTTCCTTTATTTTAGCAGAGTATTTGTCATTAAATGTATAGTGTCTTTGTTTGCTAGGTTTTGCATCAGGAGTAATAGGAATCTTATGTTCATAGATTTTAGGATCAATTCCTTTCAAATCTTTATAACTGTAAGCAAACACATCCCTATAATTTTTAGCCAATTTCCTCAATGTTTCCTCCTCTTGATTTGTCATGTCATCAGCTATGACAATGTGTCTATCTTCCCCTTCTTCTTGAGTGATCATCACCTTCTTAGTTTGATCCTCATTGTCATATGCCTCCCCCTTTTTCTTTTCTCTTTTTAGCTTCATTTTTAGAAGTAATCTATCTTCTACTTCATAGGTCTTGAAGTTTGTAGGTACATCAAATTGTTGATCTTCTTTCTTTATTTTTTTATTTTTTTCAACTTCTTGCTCTTTTTCTATTTCTTTGTGTTTACTTTTTTTATATGTTTCTGATATTTTGTCTTTTATAGCATCTATTGCTTCTACTTCTTCTAGAAATTGTGTTTTTCCATTGTTTAACATTATTCTTTCCTCCTGGTCTTCCTCTATTTTTGACACCTTTATCATTTGTATTCCTATGTGAAAGATATCATATCCTTCTGCATTTTGGAATTTTACTCCCACATATTTATCATTGGCCAAATCCATGGTGGTCAAAATCTGATTCCAACCATAAGGCTCAAACTCTTCATCTTTAAATTTCTGTGGTATGTAACTTTCATCTTGTGATTTCCTTTCTCCTAGACAATCTTCTTTTTTTAACATCCTTTTTTTATATGTGTGATTCCTTATCACATTGCATTTCCAAATTGATGATTCTATGTCATTCTGATCTTCACTCCTCGATTCTTCACTTAATTCCTGATTTTGATGTACTTTGAACCATTCCTGGGGGACATATCACAATATTGACCATTTCTTAAATTTACTCTAGTTATCCTTCCTTTGCTTTGAAGGTATAGGCAATCTTTACCCCAATCTTGTACAATTTGCACCTATCTCATAAATGGTCTTCCTAGGATGATTTCATATGAAGTAGATTGTGGAAATTCGACTATGGCAAAAGTGTGCTCTACCTCTATTCCACATATTTCCACAATCACCTTTTCCCAAATTTCGAGGGGTCTAATATGGCCTTGGCATGATTCTCACCAAATTGTATTCTCAAAGTTGAGTTCCCTTCTTCTCCTTCACAGTATCCTCCTATTTTATCAAGAGGTATGTACAACAACTCTTCCAATTCTTGTTGCCGTGGATCTAGATTCTTTGACTTTGTTTCCCAATTTTTCATATTATGTTGTAAGTGAGGATTTTGTTTTACTATCTCCTCCATTGTGGTGTGGTATAAAATTGTACAGTGTTTGTCTAGATTGATTTGGAAGGTTATTTGTGAATTATCTTCCTGATCAAGATGTTTCCTGGTTTCTGTTGCATTTGTCCCTTCAGTTGTTGCTTGATGATTGTCTATTTCCCCAATCTTAAATTGTACTTCTTGTATGATTTGTTTACATCTTTGCATTCTTTCATCCTCTAAATCTGGCATAGGATATGCCATTACATGATCTGTAGGATTTGGTCCATCTTGAATTCTTCCTTTGTACGCTCTTATCAGAGTCTCCAGACTTTGTGAATTTTTTTCCTCTTCCTGAGTCTGTGTATTTTGTGGTTGGCTATTGTTTGGATGTTCAATAGTTTCTTCTTCCAAAGTTTTACCCGTTCTCATCTTTCTTTCCCATCTTCCTTTTTGTCTGTTTTTCTTTTCTTTACGAAACATATTTTTCCTATGGTCCTATGTGTGTGTCTCCTTTTTTATTTCCTGTTGTTTAGCTTGAGCTCTTGTTATGGAATTTACAGTTACTTGATCATGATCACTCGATTCTTCTTGCTCCATTTTGTTAACTGTTTTTAATGGTATGTTACTAGATGTGTTCTCTTGTTTTTGAGGGTTTTTTGGGCAATCCCTTATTAAGTGTTCCCTGCCACAATCCTTACAATAGGCTCCTTCTATTTTTAGTGTTGGAGGTTGTGGACAGTCTCTAATGAAATGTTCCCCCCCACATCTATAACAGGTTATCTTTTGACCTCCTTTGAATTGGGGTTTCTGATTGGACATGTAATTAGTAGTTATGTACATGAATGTGGTTGTGTCCATTTCAATTCTCCCATTCCCCAAGTCTAGGACTTGCAGTTCTGGTTCTTTCTTGTTCATATCCTTCCCAATCTTCCTGATATCCCTCATTCAAATGATAATCCTCTCTGTAAGATGATCTGAGTCTTATGCTTTCTTCGTCAATTGGTGTGTATTTTATTGGTACTACATTTGTTGGTAATGGTGGTTGTTGTCCAAGTACAAGTCTTGGTTGCTCAGCAAATCCATATTCTCTTTGTAAGTTATGTTGATTCATAAATTCCCTTTCCTTGATGGGTTGTTTATTGTAGAAACACTCCTCTCTAGTATGGTTTGTCCATTTTCTTTCTAAAGTACAATATTTGAGTGTTTTCCTATCTTGAAAATGTTGTGGTTTATGATAAGGACATTGTTGAACCAAATGACTCTCCCCACAATTATAACACTTCTTACTAGCTGATATTCTGGTATTCATAAAGTTTGTCTTAGTGTTGACTTCTAAGGCTTTAGCAATGGCTTGTGCTAATTCTTCTGCTGGTGGAATTCTATCTTCATTTGTTCTTGGTTGATCAAATGCTAATAAATCATGTCCTCTGTTATCCTCTAAGTCTATTGCCTCTTTTACACAAGCTCCTAGATCAGGACATCTCCTATAATATACCAAGATTCTTAACTGTGCACTTCTCAATCCTTCTATGAACAAAGACACTTGTCTTGCCATTGAAGGTACCTCTTCTCTTGGACATCTATCAATATATTGCTTGAATCTCCTAGCAGCCTCTCTAACATTTTCATTTTTTTGTTGTCTGAAACTATGTATCAGGGTAGCTGTACTATGTTTAATTCTAGTTTTGGAGAATTCCCTTATAAAGGCTTCAAGGAAAGATTCAATATTTGGATACATTTCCTTTCTCAAGGGAATGAATCAAGACAATGCAGATCCAGATAGGGTTAGACCAAATGCTTCAAATTGCACTTTGTAATCCTCTACTTCTTCTGCCCTAATTAATTGTCTAAATTCTGTAGCATGGGGATGAGGATC
This sequence comes from Ceratopteris richardii, assembly GCA_020310875.1. Classification (NCBI taxonomy): domain Eukaryota; kingdom Viridiplantae; phylum Streptophyta; class Polypodiopsida; order Polypodiales; family Pteridaceae; genus Ceratopteris; species Ceratopteris richardii. The sequence goes on from CM035437.1 coordinate 83,237,107, forward strand.
AGAATACCCTTCATATTGATTTTTCATGCATTTAGCTACTTGATAGGGCCTAAGCATTCTTCCCTGGTTTTGCCACTGATGTCTTCTCCTGATTGGAAAATCATTCATTCCTTCAGCTTCTCTTTCAAAAGGATTTGGAGAAGTGTGTAATCTCCTTCCTTGTGGTTGTTCAGTAGAAGTGTAGTTTTCATTTTGTCTTGGCAATTCTGGTTGCCTTGTGTTTTGTTCCCAAGGTCTCTTGTCTGCACATTGCCCTAAATCATTAGAGTTTTCTCGATCTTGTGAAAATATGTATACACATCCCTGTCTATCCTCATATCTGCCATCCTTAAATTGTGCCACTGGCATTAAATTTAAGGCAATTTCTAAGTTTCTCATCCTAATGAGAAACTTATGCATACCATCTTGATACACATAGGTTCCAAACCTATTTGTATACATGTACTTGAGGATATTTCTATAATCACTAGTTTCAGAGGCTTCATTTGTTTCATTTAAATTTTCCATGTTATTTATTTGTCCTAAATCCTTTTCTTGTAAATCTCTTAACACTGGCTCTATCTCTTTCCTTTTTAACTCTTGTTTATCAAGTGTAAACAATTTATTAACAGATCTCAAAATCATTCAATTAATTCACGATTTTGTGAAGAGAATCATGTTTTTCACGATCTTGTGAAGAGAATAGTGTTTTTCACGATTCTGTGATGAGAATCGTGTTTCTCACAATTCTATGAAGAGAATCGTGTTTTCGCGATCCTATGAAGAGAATCGTGTTTTTCACGATTCTGTGAAGGGAATCATGTTTCTCACGATTCTCTGAAGAGAATCATGTTTTTCACGATTCTGTGAAGAGAATCGTGTTTTTCACAATTCTATGAAGAGAATCGTGTTTTTCACGATCTTGTGAAGGAATCATGTTTTCACGATCTTGTGAAGAGAATCGTGTTTTTCATGATTCTGTGAAGAGAATCGTGTTTCTCACGATTCTGTGAAGAGAATCGTGTTTTTCACGATTTTGTGAAGAGAATCGTGTTTCTCACGATTCTGTTCCCAGACAATCGTGATTGCTCACAATCATAAAAAACACGATTTTCTTTTGAAAATCAGATTCTCGGAATCACGATTTTGAGTTTGTTCTCAAAATCGCGATTCTGAGCGGATTCTTATAATTTTTTAGTTTTTGATTTTTTAAGTTCTTTTTACACTATTAGAAGCGCCTTATTAAAATATTAACATGCAATAAAAGATCTTTCCTCAAAAAGTCAATTTCCCTTCAAAAAATTCAACAAGCTAAAAATTGCGATTCCGTGTTTTTTAACAGTTTTCTATGTTTTTGTGCTTTTACCAAAATGTTGAACTTGAAATTATGCAAAAACTTATTGTAAGAAAATTGACCTTTTTGCTTGATCAAGAAATGTCCAAAAAGCTTTGTGTTTGCAAAAGATCGCGATTTTGTTAGCTCCTCCCACTCACTCTTTCACTCAAATGAATATTTTTCTGAGATTTCAGGCTTTTATAGACTTCAAACAATCGCGATTCTGATGAAATTTTTGTGGTTTAATTAAAAAATCTTATCCCTTCCAACAAAATTTTGCCCTCTTTTTTCTACTGATGAAAATCTGATCACTTGATGCTCAATTCTTACTAGAATTTTGAAATTTTGCTTTCCTTCACTTATGCAACTTTTGAAATTTCAAAATTCTTACTAGAATTTTGAAATTTTACTGATTCTATGTCCAATTCTCAAATATGATCACTTGATGCTCAATTCTTACTAGCATTTTGAAATTTTGCTTTCCTTCACTTATGCAACTTATGAAACCTTTTAAAATTTCTTACCTTAGTACCCAATAGTGCAACTCAGTCAATTTCTTTATCTTACTGAGAATCGTGATTCTGTGATGAGAATCATGTTTTTCTCTGAACTTCTTGCTTTTGCACTTTTTGACTTTTCTTCCCTCCTAGTCTTCTCCAATGTTCTACACCAACTCCAGATCAATTGTCACCTGCAATCATACACCACCAAACTCATTCAAAGAGATTAAATTTTTGAAAAGTTTAAACAACAACTTTTACTCTAGATATTTTTTTTCTTTCAATTTCTGAATTTTTCTTTCACTATTCCCCTTCCACTTTTCAACACAAATCCTCTTGCAAAACTTCCTAAGAAAAAAGATTTTTTTTTGGATTTTTAATAGCCTTTATGATTTTTTTAGTATTTTGAACCCTAAATCAAGGAAAACACTTCCCTTAGGGTCTTCTTGTTTCAAGATCCATTGATCTTTTGTTTCATGATTGGTTATACTCTTTTATGCTTGCAATCTTAATCAGTTTGGAAGTAGAGCTTTTCAAGAAAATATGTGCTAAGAAGTACAATTATCAATTCATGCAAAGATAAACTCAAACACCTTTTTTTTTCAAGAGGCAAATAAATTTTTTCAAGATTATTATTTTACCTTGGATAAACAAATGGATCAATCAATTTGCACATAGCTACTTTACTTGACTTTCCTCATTGCAACCATGTCATCTTTTCCAAGATTGACAAATTTGCTTGGTACTTAGTCAAAAAGTACTCTACTTATGCAAAGATAGTCACATTTTACCTTTCCTTTAACAATCTTGATTCAATTTTTTCCACACACCTGCACTTTACTCTTAAAAGGTATGAGCAACTATCAATTTGCAAGAATTTCACACTTCTTTATCCCCAAAAGGTTAACTCATGCTTTCTTTTCCCCAAAAGACAAGCAAAGAAACCTACCTTTTCAATTTTTCTTTCTTGATTATAGAGTAGTACCTTCTCAATGTGTTCAAATACCATCAACAATGGAAGATCCAGCAAAGTCCAAAACTCCAATGAAGTTTTTTCTTTGTTCCCCGGCAACGACGCCAAAAAACGTTTGTTATTAACCTTTGGAGTTTTCCTCTCCAATCATTATAGCACAAAAGATCAACTACAGATCTTTAAATTATCAATCCGGGAAGTATGCAAAGACCACAGTCCCTTCTAGTTAATGGAATCCAAGAATAAGAGTTGAGATGACTGTTTTTCTGAGAAATTTATGAAGAAGGAGAGAAATATCTAGGGTTTTGATTATCTTGAGTTCTACAACAGCATTTTCAATGATCTTTGTGCCTAAAGTGTGCCATTTCCATAGTAGAATACAAATACGAAGTCAAATTTCAAAAACAGTACATGTATCACACAGATGAGACAATCGTGATTCTATGAAAACTAAGAATTTCCAATTCCAGCTTTATTCATCTACACTTTCTTACTCAATATACTAAGAATCATCCATCTTCACTCATCTCACTCAAAAATTCACAAGATAAGCTCACAAATTCCATGGATTATACAATGATAAGACTCAACAAATCAAGAGAAAGAACATGAAAGGAGAAAACATGATTTTCTGCAGGAAAGCTCTTCTCATTACTTGGATAGCATCAAAATAATACAACCAACCTCTTCAAAATAGAAGAAATTATATTTTATACTTTTTCAAGTGTCCCTTTTCACACTTGAATTTTGGTCCTTTTCTCCTTCTATTCTAAAAATATGCTATCTAAGAGCTTCCAAAAATTCTAGGAAAAATACATATGATCCTATTTTGCATGGGGAAGACTCTTCCTCAATTTTTACAACATTTGTATAAATATTTCTACCAATTTTTGACATTTTACAAATAATTTTCCTTCAAAAATTGCTTCTTCTAACACAAGCTGACGAAAAAAACCTCCTAAAGAGGGAAAAAAATGCCCCAATGGTCCTACTATGCTCACACACATCACTACCTAAATATATCAACATCACATTGCTAAAAAAGAAGTGGTACTTCTCGGACACCTTATTTGAGAGAAAGTAATCCAAATAGATCCATCCAAGGTAACAAATCTATTGGCATTACCACCTCCAACAACAACTAAGCAAGTCCTCACATTTGTACAAAAGGTATGGTACATGTCATGATTCATTCACCTTCTATCAAAGATAATTTTTCCCTTGCAAAAGCTTACATTGTGTAGTACCCTTGTCTGGGATGACATTCATCAACAATGTTTTGAAGAAGTAAAGAAGGTACTTAGCACCCTACCTACTTTAATCCCTCCAATCATAGAAGATACCTTTTATGTATGCCTAAGTGTAGGGCAGGAAGCAGTAGGAGTGCTCTTGCTATAGAAAGATGTAAAAACATATGTTGGAACTCAAGGTCAAGCACAAGCATGGAAGCACATCAGAAAGGTGGACACACACAAGAAGAAGGAGCAAGTAGGGAGCTCCAAGAAGTACATGTCAAATTTTTAGAAGAATCCCCTACAAAAATAGTGATTTCCATCACTAAAAACCATTGTAAATACCATTTTCTATTTTTGTAACTCCATTTTGTTCAAGCCGAGGAGTCCTCGAGCTTGAGGAGTATTAGAAATATCATCCTACCAATTTTCATAATTTTTAGACTTCATTTGAGCCCTCAAATAAGCCCTGGAACTTAATTTTTAACTAGGCCGGACACTATGTCTGGACAGGGCCAAAACTAGTCAAAAAACTATAAAATGAGCTAGAGAGCTCATTTTTGGGGTTCGCTTGTTAGAGAATAGAGCTTTTGTAAGAGAACTCATTTGCAATCGAGGCTTCCATTGTTCCTCTCTTTGATCTTACCTTGTGCACGTGTGTGTGTATGTGTGTGCATGTTTGTGTGCTTTCACTCACGCACTTGTGCCTTCACTTGCTCGTGGTCTTCATACCAGTCCTCACGTCTCCGCGGATTGACAAGTAAAGGAGGTGGTGCTTACGCTTGAGCTACACCAAATTTTGGAACCGTTGCCGGGGAGAGAGCTTCGAGGACGAGCGTTGTGATGGTAAGATCGTAGATTTGCAACGTTGGAAGGTAAAAAAAAACTGTCATTTTTGTTCATTTTTTTATTTTTCTTCTTCATCTTCATCTTCATCATCATCACCATCTCCATCTTCTTCCATCTTCTTCTTCATAGAAATTTCTTGTTTTTTAGTGCATTTTCACCATATTCATACCATATTTCATCCATTATTGTGCGAGGAGGAGTTAGAAGTGCAAGAGAGAGAAAGCACTTGTGTTTTTTCATGATTTTCTGCACATACGGAGCTCGCCATTGCTCAGCGCTCAGAAATTCGAAGTTCCCGCCAAAAAACACGATTCTGTGATGAAAATCGCGATTCTGTGAAAAACTCAATTTTTTTGAAAATCACGATTCTCTGTTTCCCGCCTAAAAGCCTTTTGAAAAGAACACGATTCTGAGGTCATTCTTAGAATCGTGATTTTGTGGTTGTGCTCAAAATCGCGATTCTCTAGAACATGATTCTCTAGAACATGATTTTCAAAAACACGATTTTTATCCAAGGTATAAAATCACGATTCTCTAGAACACGATTTTCAAAAACACGATTTTCATCCAAGGTACAAAATCGCGATTCTCTAGAACACGATTCTCTGAATATGCTCGAAATTGCGATTCTCACAAATCATGATTTTCAGCCAAAAACACGATTGTGATCAAACACGATTTTCTATTGGCAATCGCGATTCTCTAAAAACGTGATTCTCTAAAAACACGATTCTCAGTTGGCGATCGTGATTCTCTTGAGATTCACAGCATCGCGATTCTCTTGAGATTCACAGCATCGTGATTCTCTTGAGATTCACAGCATCGTGATTCTCTTGAGATTCACAGCATCGCAATTCTCTTGAGATTCACAGCATCGCGATTCTCTTGAGATTCACAAAATCGCAATTCTCTTGAGATTCACAGCATCACGATTCTCTTGAGATTCACAGCATCACGATTCTCTTGAGATTCACAGCATGGCGATTCTCTTGAGATTCACAGCATCGCGATTCTCTTGAGATTCACAAAATCGTGATTCTCTTGATTTCACAAAATCGCAATTTTCACACAAAATCGTGATTTTTCCATAAGTGCTTGTTTCCTTGTTTTGACCCCAGTAGCCTGATTTGACATAACTTTTTCATCCAAAGTCCATTTTTTGAGCTCTATAGCTCGTTGGAAATCTCGTTTCGAATCCTACACAGCCTTAACTATTTTTTATAAGAATAATGCACTGATTTTCAGATAGACTAATTTGAAGTTGCCCCTCAGGTGGGACTAGGGAACCAAGGGGACTCCAAAGGACTTTGAACCATACCAAGGGGAAATTTTAGACTCTTAGCCAAAGCTTATGAACCTGAGATCTGGTAGACACCTAGGCAAGGATAGACAAAGCATTAGATCTTCTTAGTCCAGTGTCAACCATACAGCTAAGTCTTGGGCACAACAACTAAGTGGTTGTCCTTACATACTAAACTCTGACACAAGTGACTCAGAAATGTCTTTTAGCATGGGAAACCTGCAGGTGGCTCACGAATTGCCCATCTACAAACACCAAAAGGTCCCTATAAGACACAATTGGAATATATTCGGACCAACCGATTAGGTGCTCGCATCTATGAGGATGGCCTGAGGCGATCAGTGATCCAAAACAAAAATCCAAATCAACCCTTTGGACTTGAACACCCGGTGGTCAAGTTCGAAGAGGGTTCATACATTGATAAGGAAGGAACCATGTATGTGGTCACCAACTTACCAGATAGGACCAATGAGTTTGGAAATATCATTCATGAGAATGAGATAGGAGACCTAAAACAAGGAAATGTAGGACAAGGACCCTAGACTCCTAGAGGTAAGTCAGTTTTGACCAGAGTGATCACTCCAGACTAGATTCCTCAAGACAACAAAAGCATAGAACTATTCTTGAATATGAATTATTTTTGGAGATTCAAGCCAAATCAACCTAGCCAATTGGGCATAGTCATCATCTATGAATTCAAAGATCCTGAGATACCTGGCAAAGTTGCCTACCTAGATAACACATTAGAGAAGATATTATTGGTAACAGAACATGACAGGCATGCATATACATGGAAGAGTGAATTGATTTTCCCTCCATCAGGATCCAACATTTCCCATGGTCTCCAAGGATTAGGATCATCCCAAGCTCATGAAGCCTAGAGAGAAAGAACTAGAGAGAGACCTGAGGTAAGTTTTGCACACACTTTGGGTAGAAATAGATTAGGATGTGAAAATGAAAGACCTGAAAGAGAGAGACATCAAGCACATAGGCAACAAAGAGATGAACATGATTTTCCATTGCCTAGACCCCGAGAGCACACAAGAACCCTTAGACACACTCAAGTGATCAAGGCAATGAAGAATTATTTTGATGGATCAGGAGATCCTTATGATCATGTGGCTGAGTTCAAACAAGTGTTAAGAGCTGAACAGGTTGAGGATTAGTTCACCCAATACGAGGCATTTGGTTTGACTCTTAAGGGCACTGCCTTGGCTTGGTTTCAACCACTGAGTAGTCAAAACTATCACAATATAGGTCAGCTGCTAGACGAATTCATTGTAGAATTTTCCAAGAGTGGTATCAGGCATAACACATCATCTTTGATCCACGGTTTCAAGCAGACACCCCAAGAAACATAGATAGAGGAAGATAGATAGATAGATAGATAGATAGATAGATAGATAGATAGATAGATAGATAGATAGATAGATAGATAGATAGATAGATAGATAGATAGATAGATAGATAGATAGAGAGATAGATAGATTGGGTGAGGAGTTAGGATTGTCCAAACTCTATAAGGATTCTGATAGTTCTACTAGTCATACTTCAAAAATCTCCACGAAAATAGATGAGATAGCTGAGCAAGTTGCCAAGAAGCTGGGAGCCCAAAATAGACAAACACAAAGAGTCACCTCATTGAACCGATGTTATACCTACGGAGGGGACCACATGGCTAACATATGCCCAATGCAAAACCAAAACATTAGAGAAAGGAATGCTCCATATTGCACTATTGAGAGAAAATACACGAACCACACAGCTCAAGATTGTCCCTACAATAGGCAGGCTGTTAGACAAACTTATCAGCAACCTTACCAACAAGGTAGGTATCAGAACCAATACCAACAGCCATATTATCGACCACAACCGCAATAGCAGGCACAATATAGGCCACAACCAGTCTTGGGAAACCAACCACCAACTCCTGCCAACGTGATTCCAGTCAAGTATGTTGTGGGAGAGGAAAATCCAAATAGAGCATTGGTGCCACTAGCCCCATTGATACCAGATAATGACTCTCATGCTCATAGTTCAAACTACTCCCATGAAGGTAGTCCACATGATTATTACACTGAGTCGCCTGAGCATAGTGAGATTTACTTGTATCAATATGAGGCACCAACTATGGAACAAAATTGGGAGCCTGAATACTCCAATGTCATGTACACAAATGCTAACCCTAGGCCCGAATTGAGACAAGTAAGACCACAAGCCCCTAGAGGACCATGTTTCATATGTCAGGGCGACCATTTCATTCATGAATGTCCCCAGCCATCAATTCAGGGACACGGACAGGCTATCATAATACAAGCCTTTTGTCTTGAATGTGGCAAAGACCATCTCCCCAGAGATTTTCCAAGAAACCCCTCTAGTGCACCCAAGATTACACCCATTAATCTGGTAGGCTTAGTGGCGGATTCAAGTTCAAGTAGCAGTACTGTGGCTCCTATACAAGCTGTGGCTCCTATACAAGCTATCACTAGAGCACAAGCCTTAAAATAGGATAAACCTGTAGAGCAATCAGAGTCGAGCAAATCGGGAGAACCTAGTAAGATGAAAACAAGAACATGGAAGGATACTAGAGAGAAGGCCAATCGCAACTGGAATAAAAAGTTATCGGAACTAGAAGAAAGCTTGAAAGACGCAAAAACAAAAATAGAAGACATTGCATCTCAAAACCCCTCGCATGCCGAAACTCCATCCACTCCATCTCACCCCACCCCACCACCCATTGTAAATAGGCCGCAACCAGGGTTTGTTCTTGCAGATCCAACCCTAGAAGGCTTGGACATGATGTTCAAGGCCTACCAGGCTCGACTTCAAGAAGGGCCAACAGCTGCAAACCTAGACAAGAGTTACCCTGGAGCGGATTTAGAGATTGAACGGATGAAAATGTGCATGAAAATGGTAGAACAAGCTCAAGCTATACTCGAGACTAGTCAAAAGTTCAATCAGACAAACTCTGTCAAATCGGATTTGCATTTCTAGGGCTTACTAGAAAGATTAGAGCAATTGGTAAACAACCACAAGATTCCTTACCTCCACACGCTCAACCAGTTATTGAGAGAAGAAGCTCACCACCGATGGGAGCTTATGTTCCTAATTCCACGGATGTTGGAATACCTCCTTCAATTCAATAGTACTCTCAAGAGTTCTTGCGGGAAATACAAGAATAGAAATGGGCCAAGGAGAAGGGTAATTTCCCTCCTATTTGCGAGATTGATGATCTTCATGATCAATTTCCCCAAGACATTCCATCCATTTACGGAGATCAAGTCGAGCAACAAGAAGACGAAAGGATAGATTTTGAATCTAATACCTTCGAAGAACTACCTCAATTTCCAGGCCCATGGGAATCTGAATCTCTTCATATCAGAGCTCCCACAATACTGGTCAGACATGAAGACTCAGTGGTCCCAAGGAACACTGATGTCGTGAAGAACACTAAGGTTCAATGTCATCTCACTGTAGAAGAGCTGCTCAAAGCAAAACCTGAGCTATGGAATCATGTGAAGGATCAGGTCCCAGAACTTGATTCAAATATGCCAAAAACAGGCTCTAAGCAAAAAGTTCCAGAGATACCTCTCGATAAAATAGGAGACATGTGTGAGGGCGAAGAAGGTAATACTTATCTTCCAATCACCTATGAAGGTTACACAACCAAAGCAATCATAGATTCAGGTGCTGGTGTTGCTATTGCGACCACCTCCTTGTGGAAGCAATGCGGCAAACCCACATTAAGACCAACTAGAATGAAGCTTCAAATGGCAAACGGTCATTTTGAAAGACCTCTAGGATTGCTAGAAGGGATAACTCTAACTACTTGTGGTGTAGAATTTGAACATACATTTGCTATATGTGACTTTGAGAAAAATAATGTTTATGAGATGATCCTAGGAAGACCCTTCCTACGACAATTGCAAATATTACAGGATTGGGGAACCAACTCCTTGTACTTGCAGCACTTAGGGGTCACCACCAAGGTTAATTTGAAGGATTACTCCTTCAGAGATGTACCACCCCTACAGTGGAATCCTATCCACAAAGCGAAAGAAGATTCCATCTCTGTGCATTCTGAAAGTTCACCTGATCCATCATGGCTGCATGAAGATACTCATTTGTGGATGTGCAAGGTCGCAGAGGAAGAGGAAAAACGTTTAAAGGCAAGAGAAGAAGGAACTTCGCCAGGAGATAGACCAGTTAGGGACCCAGCCTACACACCGATGATCTTTCGAGATAAGGAATTTGAGCCTCATGGCTGGCCTGAAATCTTAGCCACCATGGACATTGTTGTCAATGAAGAACAATGGACACCTCATTGTGATGAGGAGGGTTATGATATTTTAGTGTTCATGTGTCAGCCCTTGCTAGAAGAATGTGACCCTAGTGATGTCATAGAAGAAGAAGAGAATGACGATGATATAGAGTCCATTGTGATGGATAGTTGCTTTAACTCAGAGCAGCACTATCTAGAAGATGTAGGAGTGTTCACTCAGAAAGAAGAAGAACCTCTCACAAGTATTAAAAAATGGTAAATTCAAAGGATGGAAGTGAGAGTAGTCAAAAGAAAAAGAAAAGAAAAAGAAAAGAAAAGCAGGGAAACAAGAAGAGGAGGAATCATTGTTTGAAGTACTAGAAAACTTCAAGAAATATGAAGTTGACGACCGCAAAATTTTGGTACGAATGCCTAAGAGAGAGGCCATCATAGGAGAATCATATGATAATAAAGAAAAGACCAAGAAAATTGTAGTCACCATTGAAGAGAACGAAGAGAGATGCACATATATAGGAGATGACCTAAGTGCAAGAGAAGAAATGGAGCTCGTAGCTCTATTAAGGGAATATAGGGATGTGTTTGCGTGGCACTATAGAGACTTCAAGGGGTTAGATCCAAGAGTATGCTCTAATACTATCCCCATGAGTGCTAATGCCAAGCCCACCAAACAGAAGCCCTACACATATAATGATACATATGCAGCCAAAATAAAAGAAGAAATGGATAGGCTGATTGAAGTTGGACTCATCTATGAGATTAAGCATACTGAATGGATACAAACAACTTCATCATGCTGTTTGGGCTTACCGAGTTGCATACAAAACGATACTCAACGCCACCCCATTTCAGATGGTCTTTGGATAGAACGTTGTTCTACCATTGGACTTCCTCATCCCAGCCTTAAAAGTAGCACAAGAGCATGAGTGGAATGGACATGAATTTTCCTCTAGGATCTTTGATCTAGAACGCTTAGGTGAGACAAGGCTACACGCGGCCCAGGCATCTATGCTGCAAAGAAAAGACAAAAGACATACTTTGATGCACACATCAAGGATAAGGGACTGAAAGAGGGCGATCTAGTGTTGGTTTACACCCTAAAGCAACATGCCCGTAAGTTGGAAAAAAGAGGATACGGACCCATGATCATTAATAGAATTCCCACTAGTGGTGCAGTTCAGTTGGCCACTCTATAAGGAGATATCTTGCCAAACTATATTAGTGGATGTAGAGTCAAGTTATACCAAGAACCTCTTACAGAGGATATGCTTACGAGACTCAACACTGCTAAGAAGCGAAAAGAAGAGGAGTTAAGGGTGAGGGAAGAAGCACAGGTAGAGGCCAGAGAGCGTATTAGGTGAAATAAGTTAAGGCGACTAGGCCTAGATGTCAACTCAAAAGCCCCAAAATATCACATGGATATGTGCCAAAAATCGGCATAACTACTTCTCAAGTCATTGACCGACGTCCCTTTGTGACCATAGAGATAGGACAAGGAAAGGGTGCAAGGACTGTGAAAGCATTGATTGACTCAGGTGGAGCAAGTAGTGTAGTTAGACTATCCTACTGCCAAAACTTGCAGTTGAACATCAATCCCATAGAAGCTTATCTCATAGGATTGGGAGGTGTGGAAACCCCTTGTTTGGGCGAGGTGGAACTTCCCATCTACCTTCAAGATGTTCCAATGAAAGTCAAAGTGCTAGTGTGTCAAGATGAGAACCTTACAGAACCACTTGTCTTAGGACAAGATTGGATTTATGAAAATGCAGTCAACTTGAACCTAAGAAGTCAACTACTTCAAGTTTGGGTCTAGGGACAATGCTTTACATTAGAACTAGAAAATGGCATGCTCACAAATCCAGATGTCACATCTTGTAGTTCTCCTAGGACTAATCTTAGCAAAAGAGATGTTGTATGCGTAAAAAGCTCTATGTTGCAAGAGAACTCAATCATGGAAGAACAGGCTCAAAGACAAGCGGACTCCTCCTCTGGTGCAAGGACTAATGCCGCCACTACAACTCAACCAACAAGGCAAGCACAACGGAACAGGACAACTGCTATATCAAATAGACAATGGGATTTCCAAAGGAAAGTAGTGCCGGGCATGAAGCAGATCTGGGTATGAAAAGGAGAGCAACCACCGGCCTTAACCCCACAATTCCCCTCCAGGGACCCCCACCAAGCCAGAAGACGACTGAAGAAGCTAGGACAAACTCAACCACAAGATATCTAGCAAGTTTGGGTGCCTAAGAAATTAGATGCAGCTCAACAAGGACAAGGGTCAGAACCAAACACCAAGACTAAAACCAGATCAACTCGCCTCTTCAACAAGGGTTAGAAGACCAGCCACAAGGGTATGGGTATGGAAGCCAAAAGCACTAGTAGCCCCCACAAAACCAAGGAACCAACCACGTGGGATAAAAAATTTAAGAAACCATCCAAAGATGAAGATGCCTGAAGTGATCTCTACAGTGCCAAATGCTATTCTAAGATGGACCCCAATAAGGAGGATTACATCATTTCAAGATCCAATGGATACCTCCACGACAGATGCATCAATATCCGCAAATAACATCGAAAGCCTCGACGAGCGACAACCATGTGCTCCTTGCACAACCTAGTCTTTTACACCATTCAGGTCATGCATTTCCAAAGTATGCATTAATATAGGGCCACATTACATAGCCGTGCATAGACACAGTTGAGAATCCCATGCACAAGAGCACATTGACATATGTCAACTATTTTTTCTGATACTAACATCTGTCTTCTTGTTTGGTGACATTGTTCCTCAAAAAAAAAAAAGGGAGAGGAAGCACTTGTTCCCAGGTTTGGCTCATGAAACATGAATGAGTCATGCTTAGTTGAAGGTGGAACATCAGTTTGGATAGAAGTGTGTCTCGGCTAACAAATGATATAATTGCAGCCTTATCTGGTAGATGTCAGGAACTTGGCATGAACATGGCATCCACAACTATGGTTTCCTCTTACCATGGTAGGAGTGAAGAGCTGGAAGGTCCGCAACTTGAGTGATGCTTAACTACTGCATGTACGAGAGCATCCAGGGAGATATCTGCAAGGGGTAGTTCTGGTACCCTGCAAATCTTTGTATGTATACTGGATGAGAAGACTCATGCTTATGGTGAGCTAAAGAGAATATGTGAAACTAAGCTTGGTGTAATTATCGAATGTTGTTTGTCAAGAAATATAAAGAAATTCAATTCTCAATATTTGGAAAATGTTGCTTTGAAAAGAGGAAATAGACCAGGCACTCAAAGGAATTTTCATTAGTGGCCCCTCAACATGGACATTCATCGACAATGTTCCATCACAAATGCCGGGTGTGCAACACGTAGAGATCCACATCAATCGACCCTTCACCATGGTAAGTATCTTCACTTTGGTAGTACCATAACCATGATAGATTAGGAAACCTCTTCGTTGGCATACCCTTCAGCACTTAGCTCAAGACCCCAATTTTTGCACCATACTTCCTCCAATGCATTTTTCCAAGTAAGCATGCATAGGGCTACATTACAAGGCCGTGCACAAGGCACATATTTTACTCAACCCATGCACGAACACACTTACCCATCATTCATTATGGGTTACGAGTACGGGGCATGAGCTACATAGGAATATCATCTTTGGAAGATTTGGAGGACATCAATGGAGGCCCATCATGACACAATCATGCTGGAATCCAAGGAAGGAGCGCATACCAAGGGACAACAACTTCCAAAGGCCTTTAGTGACAAATGAAGAACCGGACAACCAACCCTGCCACATTTGGAAGGTAGACAGCTCTTGTTCCTACCAAACAGACACTACCTCTCAAATAACTACATGGAACAACCATTACAACAAGGGTCTGTCACGGACGACAGACTCGAGAGGGGGGGCAATGTTGGAACTCAAGGTCAAGCACAAGCATGGAAGCACATCAGAAAGGTGGACACACACAAGAAGAAGGAGCAAGTAGGGAGCTCCAAGAAGTACATGTCAAATTTTTAGAAGAATCCCCTACAAAAATAGTGATTTCCATCACTAAAAACCATTGTAAATGCCATTTTCTATTTTTGTAACTCCATTTTGTTCAAGCCGAGGAGTCCTCAAGCTTGACGAGTATTAGAAGTATCATCCTACCAATTTTCATAATTTTTAGACTTCATTTGAGCCCTCAAATAAGCCCTGGAACCTAATTTTTTAACTAGGCCGGACACTAGGTCTGGACAGGGCCAAAACTAGTCAAAAAACTATAAAAAGAGCTAGAGAGCTCATTTTTGGGGTTAGCTTGTTAGAGAATAGAGCTTTTGTAAGAGAACTCATTTGCAATCGAGGCTTCCATTGTTCCTCTCTTTGATCTTACCTTGTGCGCGTGTGTGCGTGTATGTGTGTGCATGTTTGTGTGCTTTCACTCATGCACTTGTGCCTTCACTTGCTCATGGTCTTCATACCGGTCCTCACGTCTCCGCGGATTGACAAGTAAAGGAGGTGGTGCTTATGCTTGAGCTACAACATCCCACATGCGACCAATGTACTTTGCAAGCAAAGTGATGAAGGATAGTGAAAAGAGTTATACAAGTATAAAGAAACTCATGTATGATCTCATGTTTGGTGTATGAAATTTTAGGTAAGAAAGGTATGAATGTCCCTAATGCTCATTCAAATAATGAAGCATAATATGTAGCATTGTTTGAGGCATTGCAAGAATGCATCAAACATGGTATTAAAAAACCAATTATCAAAGGAGATTCGATGCTAATGATAAAGAAATTGCAAGGTAATTGGTGTTGTAAGAGTGAAAATTTATTGGAATGGTTGAAGAATGTAAAGAATTTATTACAGAATTTTGAAGGCATTCAAATGTGTCACATATCAAGAAGCCAAAATAGGGAGGTAGATGCATAAGCAAATGAGAAATTTGAGATTCGTATGGCAGCAATAAAGAAACAAGATCAACAATTTATTGGTAAGGAAGGGCTCGATGAGATTATCGAATTCATTGAAACTGAAGAACCACCCAAGCATCTAAACAAGGTATAATGGCATAGGCTAGTGAAGAAGGCTCCATAGTACCAATGCATAGGAGATAATCTCTATGAGAAAGGTAAGGACCTTATCCTCAGAGGGGTACATCAAGCATGGTATACATGGCCAATACTTCATAAAGATGTTCAATATTGGTATAAAATGTTGGAGAAACAATCACTAATTAGACATATATTTGAAGGTCAAATCTTAGAAAGAAAACCCCATGCCTATGTGAAGGGACAAATTCACAAGTGTATCATACTTGTAAAGTTAGTTCACTTTAGTTCTAGAAGTTTTTTAAAAAATCACGGGAATGAGAAAATCTATATAAGTTAGTTAGTATTAACTGACGCGATAAGAAGAAGAAGGAGGAAGACAAGAGAAAGTGAGAAGAACTCATTTTTGTATGACTGAGTATAGTCGAGCTTCTCTGAGTGAGAAAGCATCTGTAAAACTTCTGAGTTTTTTATAGTTATGAGAAGAACTGAGTAAAGTTCTGTGTACGAGTCTCTCTTCATCATCTCCATGTTTGCCTACTGTGTGATGAATTCAAAAATTCAAGTTTTCTGAGCAATTCGATGCCTGGCATCGAATCTTGGCTGATAAGTCATTTTTTCATTCTCTGTGTGTTAATTATTGTTGAATCTTTTAAAAATATGAAGTTTGTGGAGCAACTCGATGCCTGACATCGAGTTTGAGCATAAAGTCGATGCCTGGCATCGACTTCTAGCATACAAGTGGTCTTCTTCATATGTGTGTAAAAGAGAGTATTTCTGGTGCAGAAAAAGGGCCTGAAAAAGCTCAAAGTCGATGCCCGGCATCGACTTGGACTGAAATTCGATGCCAGGCATCGAATTTTTTATTTTTGGACATCAGGAATACTAAAACAGGCAAAAATTTCCAGTTTTGGAAGGTCATACAGGGTCATCTTGTGAAGGCCATAACTTGAGTTCTAGAGATCCGTTTGATGCATATGATAGCTTGTTGGAAAGCTCTACTCTTCTAGTTTCATCCTATAAAGTTTCATGGAGAAATAATACTTGAGCTAGGAGAAATTAGCA
This sequence comes from Ceratopteris richardii, assembly GCA_020310875.1. NCBI lineage: Eukaryota > Viridiplantae > Streptophyta > Polypodiopsida > Polypodiales > Pteridaceae > Ceratopteris > Ceratopteris richardii. Next base: position 83,253,650 of record CM035437.1, read on the forward strand.
AAATACTGAAGGTATGTCATTTCGGTGACTAGGAATTTCTGTAGAAGCAAAGTTCTCACTTTAGGCTATCATTTCTCAAAGTTTGGAGTGGCAATGAGTTAATGGTGACCATAGAGGTGTTCTAGTGTCACATTAATTCATTTCTTGTGGTGTTTTATACATCAACAAGTGGTATCAGAGCAGAAAGATTCTCGAGAGCAGAAGACGACAAAGGTACGAGAAGTTTTGTAAAGTTTTCCATTAAAGTTTGAAAGGTGAAGCATTTGAAGACACAAGGCATCAAAAGATTACTTTCGAAGTATCCTCATACACAAAGAACTTCAAAAGGTATTATCCTTTATCCTTTAAGCTCACAGGTTGCAGCAGAAGGAAAGAACTATGGCAGATCATATCTCCATTGACAAACCGGACAGAGATAATTACCCCGCATGGGTAATGAGAATGGAAGCCTTACTTATGAGTAAGGATCTCATGATATATGTAACAGGTGAAGAAGAGAAGCCAGTATTTGAAGATGAAAGCCGACCAAAGAAAGAAGAACTTGATGCTTTAAAGCATTGGCAGAAGAAGGATGCAAGTGCAAAAGCCTACATCTACAATACAATCTCAGATCATTTGCTACCACACATCAGAGGATTGGAATCATCAGAAGATATATGGAATGCATTGGAATATCATTTCCAAAGCACTACTAAAGCACGGAAAGCAAGTCTATGGTCAGAGTTTACAACATTCAAGAAGAAGCCAAGTCAAACCATTAGTGATTATGTCACTAAGATGAAGGATCTAGCAGATAGTCTTGGATCCATAGATGAAGATGTTGAAGATCACAGATTGATTGCTCAACTACTTGCAGGCTTGAGAGGGGATGAAAGGTGGAAACCTTTTGTCTTATCAACAGAACTTTCATTAAATCATTATGTTCCAGATTTGAACCAGTTGCTTGGTTTGATGCTCACATATGAGCAAGACTTGAAGGGAGATGGAGATAAAGGTCAAAGTTCTGCAATGTACATGAAGAATAAGAAGAAAGGAGATAAAGGTAAAGCAAAGGATGAAGAGGAGTCTAATTCTCAAGCTTATTATGCAAGAGGTAAAGGCACTGGCAGAGGAAGAGCAAGAGGTTTTGGAAGAGGAAGAGGTAATCAAAATAACAACAAAAAGGCTTGCTGGATCTGTGGATTGAGTAATCATTTGGCTCATGACTGTTGGCACAACCAACAAGGATCAAACCAGAATCAAAACAACAATAGCAGAGGTCGAGGTGGAAGATATCAAAGTAATTTTCAAAGAGGTAGACAAAGTCAAAGAGGAGGCTATGGTAGAGGTGGAGGAAGAAGTTGGGGACAGAATCAATCCTACAACACCACCTACTACAACTATGCAAATGACACACAGAATGAAAGTCATACATCATTGATGATGAATTCAATCAGCACATCAGACAAAGAAGATCTAAAGGTATTTTACATTGACTCTGGATGTTCTAATCATTTGTCAGGAAACATAGAATTGATGTCAGATTTGGAAAAAGGCATTTCTAGTCACACAGTTCAAACTGGTGATAATACAAGACATAGTGTACATTCAATTGGAAAAGTGAAATGCAAGAGTGGAGCAGATTTGCTAACCAATGCTTTGTATGTTCCTACAATACCTAAAAACTTGATTAGTGTGGGACAGATAGTTGAAAAAGGTTTTCAAGTCAGGTTTACAAATGAAGGAGTATTTGTGGAAGATCCAGAAAATGGATATAATCAGATTGTCTCTGGTAAGAAAGAAGGTAGACTCTTTACTTTAAGAGTGCAAGGAAACATTGGTCAAGCTTTGCTCACACATGGTGAAGCAGTGATTACAGAACTTGATCTCTGGCATAAGAGATTAGGTCATTTCAATGAAAGAGGAATTAAAGCTATGGTTGCTAATCAGTCTGTACTAGGATTACCAAATGTGCAAAGTCAACATATGGTTTATAAATGTGAAGCATGTCAAATGGGTAAAGCACACAGGTTACCATTTCAAAAGAAAGGATTCAAACATGATGGAGTACTTGAGCTCATTCATACAGATGTATGTGGACCAACAAAAGAAGGATCTATCAGTGGCTCAAGGTATTATGTTCTTTTCATTGATGATGCTACAAGATGGATAACATTATATGTTTTGAAGGAAAGATCAGAAGTGTTTGGAGCTTTCAAGCATTTTCATGCATATGCAGAGAGAGTCACAGGTCAAAAGCTTAAGAGACTGAGGTCTGATGGAGGGGGAGAATACTTCTCCCAAGAGTTCAATGATTATCTTTGGAATGCAGGTATTAAGAGAGAAATAACTTGCAGGTATACACCACAACAAAATGGTGTAGCAGAAAGAAGGAACAGGACTCTGGTTGAGTTTGCTAGAGCTATGCTAAAGGAGAAGAACTGTCCAAATTATCTTTGGGCTGAGGCTGTAAATACAGCTACATATCTTGTGAATAGATTACCATATGCAGCTCTGAATGGAATGACTCCATATGAAGCTTGGTGGGGTAAGAAACCAACACTAGATCATTGTAGAGTGTTTGGATCAATTGCATATGCTTATGTGCCATCACAACTTAGGCATAAACTTGAACCAAAGGCAGAAAAATATGTGTTCATTGGTTATGATGAAAAGCAGATGGGTTACAGATTGTGGAATCCTCTAACCAAACAATTTATTGTTTCTAGAGATGTTACATTTGATGAACACAAAAGTTGGTATGCAGATCAAAGTCATACAGCTGAAGAATTTGAAGAAGAGGTAAGAAGATGTGAGAAAGGAAAATCAATTGTGCAGGTAAATAGAGATGAAGACTATATGCAAGCAAGTACATCCACAAGTGGATTAACAAGAAGGAATGAAGAAGCTCCTATATTTGATGAAGAAGTGTATCCAGACACATATGAAGAATGTGAACCAAGAAGGTCAAGCAGGACTAGAAGACAACCAGAAAGGTATTCTTATGATACTTCTTATATAACTCAGAAGAACTATGCATATATGGTGAAAGATGATGAAGAACCTCAGAACTATGATGAAGCTAAAGGTAAAAAGCAATGGGAAGAAGCAATGAAGGAAGAGTTCAATGCACTGAAGGAGAACAAGACATGGGAACTTGTTCCTAAACCAAATGGTAAGAAAGTAATTGGAAATAAATGGGTTTATAAAGTGAAGAAGCTTGCAGATGGAAGTATAGCCAGATACAAAGCTAGATTGGTGGTGAAAGGCTATGCCCAGACCTATGGCATAGATTATGATGAGACATTCAGTCCCGTAGCTAAGATGTCAACTATAAGGACAATCATTGCTATTGCAGCTTCAAAAGGATGGACTCTAAGTCAATTGGATATAAAAAATGCATTCTTGAATGGATACATATCAGATGAGGTATACATGGAACAACCTCAAGGGTTTATAGATTCCAGGTATCCAAATTTTGTTTGCAGGTTGAGAAGAGCATTGTATGGATTGAAGCAAGCTCCAAGAGCTTGGAACTATAGACTGGTGAAGTATCTCAATGATCTTGGATATCAAAGTTCAAAAGCAGATTCAAGTCTACTTATCAAAAGAACAGAGGAAGGTACAATCTACATTTGTATTTATGTAGATGACATTATAATCACAGGTACTTCAGATGAAGGAATCAAGGAGGTAAAGAGATTACTTGAGAAAGAGTTCAAGATCAGTGACCTAGGAAAGTTGTCATACTTTCTTGGAATGGAAGTCACTTATACAGATCATGGCATATATGTGTCACAAGAAAGGTATCTTCTGAACTTGTTGAAGAAGTTTGATATGGAAAATTGCAGAGAAGCTTCAACTCCACTTGAAGTTAATCACAAGCTCAGTAAATATGATGGTGCAGACTACAAAGATATGAAGAAGTATCAATCTCTTGTGGGTAGTTTGATTTATGCTACACTAACAAGACCTGATCTTAGTTATGCAGTGGGAGTTTTGTCACAATTCATGCATTGTCCAAAGGACCCACATTGGATTGCAGGTCAAAGAGCTCTGAGATATATCAAAGGAACTATAAAGGAAGGATTATATTATCCTTTTACATCAGATTTGAAGTTAAGAGCCTATAGTGATTCAGATTGGGCAGGTAACCAAGATGACAGAAGATCAACTCATGGTTACATGATATATATTGGTGATAAGCTTGTAAGTTGGTGTTCCAAGAAACAACATACAGTAGCATTATCATCAACTGAAGCAGAGTACAAAGGACTTGTGGAAGCAGCTAAGGAAGTCATATGGATGCAGACATTGTTCAAGAGCTTAGGCATTGATCAAGGTATACCTACAATACATGGAGATAATATGAGTTCACTTTATCTTGCAGCAAATCCAGTATTTCATGCAAGGACAAAGCACATAGAGATACAATATCATTTTCTCAGAGAAAAGGTAATGGAGAAGGAGATTGAAGTGGAATACATTTCTACTAAAGATCAGTTAGCAGACATAATGACAAAGAGCTTGGATGGTGTGAAGACCAGCAGATTCAAAAGCATGGCAGGAGTAAAAGAAAAGAAGAAGATATGAAGAAACAGGGAATGTCAATTAGTGATTGAGGGGGAGCTGTTGGAGAAACAATCACTAATTAGACATATATTTGAAGGTCAAATCTTAGAAAGAAAACCCCATGCCTATGTGAAGGGACAAATTCACAAGTGTATCATACTTGTAAAGTTAGTTCACTTTAGTTCTAGAAGTTTTTTAAAAAATCACGGGAATGAGAAAATCTATATAAGTTAGTTAGTATTAACTGACGCGATAAGAAGAAGAAGGAGGAAGACAAGAGAAAGTGAGAAGAACTCATTTTTGTATGACTGAGTATAGTCGAGCTTCTCTGAGTGAGAAAGCATCTGTAAAACTTCTGAGTTTTTTATAGTTATGAGAAGAACTGAGTAAAGTTCTGTGTACGAGTCTCTCTTCATCATCTCCATGTTTGCCTACTGTGTGATGAATTCAAAAATTCAAGTTTTCTGAGCAATTCGATGCCTGGCATCGAATCTTGGCTGATAAGTCATTTTTTCATTCTCTGTGTGTTAATTATTGTTGAATCTTTTAAAAATATGAAGTTTGTGGAGCAACTCGATGCCTGGCATCGAGTTTGAGCATAAAGTCGATGCCTGGCATCGACTTCTAGCATACAAGTGGTCTTCTTCATATGTGTGTAAAAGAGAGTATTTCTGGTGCAGAAAAAGGGCCTGAAAAAGCTCAAAGTCGATGCCCGGCATCGACTTGGACTGAAATTCGATGCCAGGCATCGAATTTTTTATTTTTGGACATCAGGAATACTAAAACAGGCAAAAATTTCCAGTTTTGGAAGGTCATACAGGGTCATCTTGTGAAGGCCATAACTTGAGTTCTAGAGATCCGTTTGATGCATATGATAGCTTGTTGGAAAGCTCTACTCTTCTAGTTTCATCCTATAAAGTTTCATGGAGAAATAATACTTGAGCTAGGAGAAATTAGCAAAATACTGAAGGTATGTCATTTCGGTGACTAGGAATTTCTGTAGAAGCAAAGTTCTCACTTTAGGCTATCATTTCTCAAAGTTTGGAGTGGCAATGAGTTAATGGTGACCATAGAGGTGTTCTAGTGTCACATTAATTCATTTCTTGTGGTGTTTTATACATCAACATAAAACATGCAATAATGATTAGATCACGGAAATAAGCGACTTATGTATGAGCCAAGGGCATCAACCATCTCTTATGGACCATTCGAGAAATGGGGGATTGATGTAATTGGACCCCTACCAAGGACAAGCTTATGAAGTGAGTACATCTTTGTGGCAGTGGATAACATGACCATATAGGCAGAAGCAGCCAGTACCAAAAAGATCACAACACAAGATATTGAGAAATTCATTTATGATTTCATATGTTGTAGATATGGCATACCTTTAGAGATAGTGTCTGATCATGGTCCATGCTTTAGATAAGATGTTTTTAATGATCTATTAAGTAGACTTAACATAAGGCATATATACTCCACACCCTATTATCTTCAATGTAATGGTCTTGTTGAAAAGACCAATGGAATCATTTGTAAAATCACTAATAGGCAAATAAACAAGCATCCTAAGGAATGGATAAGCACCTCATGGCAGCCTTATGGGCATATCACACATCTTACAAGGAAACTTTACGGTTCGTCTCATTTCACTCAATATATGGACAAGAAGCCTTAGTGCTAATAGAAGTAGAAATTCCAAGTCTTCGGGTATTACTAAAGGAAAGTGGAGAAAATGAGCAAGATGTAATCCAAAAGAGGCTTATAGACTTACAACAATTGAGTATGAAAAGGGAACTTACAATCGAGCATTACGTCAATCAAGAAGAGAAAAGAAGGTAGGAATTTTACAAACAATTAAAGGATAAAAGGCTAATAGAAGGAACTCTTGTTCTAAGATATGATAATTGTTTTGATAATAGGCATGACACAAAGTTCCAATCACAATGGGAAGGACATTTTCTGATCAAAACAAAGTTCAACAATGGAATCTATCAACTTATGGATCTATGAGGGAGAGTGCACAAGACCAAGGTCAATAGATGGAGGCTAAATAAGTACTCGCAAAGGATAGAAGACATCAACGACTAGCAAGAGCAATCAAAGGTCAAAGAAATATCCACGGTGGTACAAGAAGATGAACCACCCTTGAACATCAACAATGAGGGCCATATTTTTTATGCCTCCTCTAACAATAATCTTATTCTATGCATGCAATATGGTATTTATTTTATTTCCCTATGATATGGATGTCTATAAATAAATATGGAAAATAGAAGTCAATTGGGCCCCATTGCCAAAGAGATGACTAGCTCTCCCTGTAATAAAATAAAAATGGTCAATATAAAAGAAAAATATAAGAGAGAGATGGAAGGTCTAGAATATTCAAGGATTTGAACCTTGTCCCACTCTCTTTCGAATGAAACAAAAGTCTTTTCAAAGGGCCCATAGCCCCACCATACATTTTTTGAATTTTCAACAAAGGAAACCTTTTTATTTGTACATATTTCTACACTTTTGGGCCCAAAACGCAAGCTCATCATGACCAAAAGTCAAATTTCGATGGAGAGGACCCATGGCACTCATTTTGTGGAAAAACTATCATATTTTTGTAATAGTGCTCCAAATATCTGAGAAATATGTAAAAACAAGTCAAATATCACACCTTGTTGAGTCTAGAATCTTCTGAATCTTTGTAAATAGCTTCCATTTGACCACAAATGTAAAATATCTAGAAGATTCATCTCAAATTATCATACCCAAACATCTTCCCAAAAGGCCTATAAAACGACCCCTTGGGTGCCCTCCAAAAGGAAGAAGAATTGTAGTGTAGGTACATGCTATGGGTGTAGTGGGCACTCCAAAGCTAAGAGAAGGAGTCTTCCCTAGGTCCCTATATTGAGAGAGCTATGCAGGCTCCCAAGACTTTCTTACTGTCAAGAATTGCAATCAATCCTTAATCCTATAGAAGCATGTATCATAGGATTGGGAGGTGTGGAAACCCCTTCCATGGCCAAGGTGAAGCTTCCCATCTACATTTGAGATGTTCTTATGACAGTCAAGGTGCTAGTGTGTCAAGATGAGGATCTCACTAAGCCTCTAGACTTGGGTCAAGATTGGATCTACGATCATGCAGTCAACCTGAACCTAAGAAGTGGACTTCTTCAGGTCTGGGTAAACCGAAATCCCATTACCATTGCGTTAGAAAATCAAGCACTAAAGGAACTAGGAAAGGCACCAAATCCTAGTCCTTCCAGGAGTACACATGTAGATAAAGATGTTGTTCTTGTCCAAAAATCTGTGATGCAGAAGGAGGTCATTCTCAACAAAGAAGTCAAGGATCAGATGGAACTCCCTTCTTTTCCAAAGGTGATTGAGACCCAATAACCAAAGGAGTACAAGATGCAGGTGAAGCATATGATCTACACTCATAGTCAAGGGAGAACGCAAAGCAAGAGGACTCATATTGTGAAGCAGATCTGGGTACGCAAGGGTGAACAACCCCCTATTCGAGTGGCAGTGCCCCAATAATGCACAAAACCATCTACTCAGACAAGGGCTACAAAGAGCAAGTATTCTAGGAATCTCCCAAAATGGACCATTTCTATTTGGGTCCCAAAGCAGTCAATGAAGGCTGACCCCGATGCACCACAAATTTGGGTGCCTAAGGCTTGCTTACATGCCAAAGTAGCTTCACACAAGCTTACGAGCCTGAAATGCCACTCACAATCATTCACATCACACACTTCAAGGCACACATCTACATTCCAACACTCCACACATGCGACCACACCTAGAACTACTTTAAAATGGGTACCTAAAAAGTTCCAAATCCAAGACAACATGATTCAGAAACATGAGAAGATCATTGCAACCCAAAGAAGCAACCTCGCACATAAAGTTTGGAGAGTTAAACTCTATGATAAACCACCTGACCCCACCATATAAAGCATTGTGCCTAGACTTAGATGCATTTGAGTACATTGCACAATTGAGTATGCATATAGGGACATCACTCACCTCCTAACTCTAACCCACACACACACAATACCCCACTCAACTAACTTCTAACCCAAAGAATGACATGTTGTTATTGTAAAGGGAACATGGTATTATCATGTTTCCTATGCGATGCTAATGTGATTTTCTTCTTCTAGCAGATAAGATCATCAGACACTCCTAGTGATATCATGGCTGATGTAGTAAGAAAAAGCTCTCAAGAGGCATGAGCTAGCAAGTGGTTGATCTAGAGAGCTTACCAATCATGCCAAAACCAAATGAAAGACCAGAAGAGTTGCAAGCCATACAAATCATACCGATATTGGACCCCCAAGTGGCCATACCACACCTGTGGGCAAGACATCTCATCAATTTAGTGATGTGGCAGTACCTTTGGGTGAATGATCATACCTATCGGAAGCAGAGCTAGAACACAATGGCAAGTGGGGCAAATATTACCTCTTTACATGGGAATTTGAAAAATTACAAAATGCAGAAGCACTACGCCTTGTATGGGAGGAAGCAGGATTGGATGCATACTTCGCTGCTCAGCTCCCAAAGCCTGACTTCATGAGATGCTACTACCTTATCAATAATTTGACTCCGAGCAAGCACCCCAAACATACAAGCACATTTGTGCTCCCATCTCTAACAAATGGAAATGAGTTGAAGAGGTTTAAGTTAACCAACAACTTAGTGCAAGAATCCCTAGACATGAGAGGCATGCATATACCTACAAAGAACGAGGTCCTTGTACTTGATAACATGAAGAATCCAAGCCTCACCAAGCTCAAGGACATGATGGCCATGACACCAAACATCGCAGTTCACTTGAGAATGTGCATGCAACATTTTGCATTTCCTGCATAAGAGAGATTCACTATGCCACCTAAGAAACTTTAGTTTAGCTTATACCTTGCAGAGACATAGAACCTCACCATCAACCTACCCCATTGGATCATCGATCAGATACACTTGGCTCACAAGAGATGGCCACATAAATCAGTGTTGTATGGATGTTGCGCTTTGATAAGAATCATTTAGAGATGTTTAGCTTACGACATTCCTATTCAAAGGGACCTAATGTGGAACAGAGTGTAGCAGTTCAAAGGTGGAACATCAGCTGGAACCCATTCCAAGAGGATGAGAGGGATTGTACAAGTTTGTGCTCAACCCCGAGCAGCAACACTAACCCCTGATATCACCCACCCACCTCAAAGGATCAAGCCATTCACATGACGACTACCACAAAAAAGCTCTAAAGGACCCAATCTGATATTTCCACTTGTTCCAATGGACCTAGAATTCCTCGAAGGAGCACCCTTGGAAGAACTCACCAATGAAGATTTTGAGCAGATTTTAAAGGAAGTGAATCTTGAAGCATAAGAAGAACAACAATTGGAAGGAGCTCAACTACAAGAAACAACATCACAAGTACCTGTTACCACTGTTGATCTGGATGGGACGAAGATGATGTAGAAGATAAAGACTCTGAAGAAGGTGAAGAAAGGCATGAAGAAAGATATCGAGATGAGCAGCAAAGAGTACTATAACTCGTAGGTGCTCCTCTGTACACAGCCTAGTTGCAAAGGATATACGACATGATTAGAGCAGTGAAAGAGAGGCATAGGCTTTCCTTTGCATAAGGCCAAGCCCTAATAGAATAGATGTTAGCAGATGAAGGAGTGGACCTGCATTTCATCACTAGCCTCCAGCTCCTGTCTGAATCCTTAGGAATTCAGGAGGCTGTCTACACAGCAGTTTGATAATTTGTCTAATATGACCAGCGTAGAGTGGATACACGATCACGAGCTGGCAAGAATATACGAATACCAGTAATTGAACATGAAGCTATCATCGAGCCGACAACTACCCCAACCACCACCATAGATCATACAGCAGAAACATTTGTACAGACATCGCCAATCTCATCCCAACACCCTCCATCTCCTCCATCTCCCCCACCCCCCCACCAACCACTATGGAAACCATTGTTGTAATAACAACCATGTCCCAAACCCTAGCCTCTTCATCCTTTCATGAACCAACATCACGGGCCACCCTTTTTTCTTTCGTTACCAACCCTTCTATCACTTCACCATTTTTTCCTTTCGAATCCATGATTGGACACCCACTCATACCTAGTAGAGAAGGACACCCACGACCCATAAAAGGTATTTTATGTTTCCCTACTTATCCCTATTCACATCTTCCCTTTCTAGGGATCCATACTTCCCATCAGCTCCCTATACCTCACTTGCCACAATCACCCCATCTCATTACATGTCATTCAGAGAACAATTCATTCCTTCTCTTGCTCCTCAATTGCTAGGTTCACAGATGCTCACAACCATATCACTTTACACAGACACTACACTCACTTCACCTACCATACCCACATACATGGTAGCCCATGCATGCACTGCACTGTCTGACCCCATGGGCATTTCATCACCCATAGCACCACCTCCTCTCCCTACAATTCCACCATCACCCACTCCCCTACCCCCACATCACCACTCACCACCTCGTGGGTAGACACAACATACAAAACTCCCCTTCCCACTCCCATTCCCTCTGCGTTCCAAACTCCTCCCCTCGCATGCCATAATGTAAATAATTTATTCAACATGTTAATTCAATGTGCATATCAATTACAACAAGAATATCAATGATTAGAAGAGCATAGTGCTGCCTTCCAGGCAGAGTCATAGAGGTGACAAGTTAGAGTCACTACACTAAAAGCTGACCATCAAACACTTCTAGTAGAATATACCACCTTATAACAGGCTCATACCAAATTGGAGTCCAAGATGTCTACTATGGATAGTAAATCAGACAAAGATTTGGAAAACATGCTCCAAGCACAAATGCTCACCAATGCTGAACTAAGATGCAATCTAGGGCCACCACGACAGCATATGGTTGTGGCCTTGGAAGAGAACAAGTGGCTTCAGCAACAAAACCAAGACAATTTTGAAGCCACTATGGAAAGGACCTTGGGAGCAAAAATTAGCCCTACAAAGTATAGAGTGGTCCCCTCACAAGACATACGAATCTTACTTGAGGAGCATGCCAACTTTCTAGAATCTTATGAAAACATGTAATTAGAATGTGCAGATCTCCAAAAGCAGTTGGCCAATGTCATTACATCTCAACCTAAGCTTGTCATCCCTCAACAGTCCATGAAAGAACTAGAGGCCTTAAGAAAGAAGGTCAAAGAATTAAAAGCCAGACTCCTACCATATGAGAGGCCACCCTCTCCTATTGAAGAACTGGAGCCTGAAACCATGGTGAAGATCCCTATCGAAGATAGTTTTGAAGAGCCTTATGACCCAATGTCAGTACCTAGTGGACGTGTCACAGAAGAGAGACAAGACACATTTGAGATCGAAGTCCCAAACTGGCTCAAGAGAGTCAAACAAATCAATCAAACACATGATGATAGAGTGGCTGTGCAAATCAGGTGCCTTTCCAATGTAGAAGAAACAGTTCTCATGTCCCCCTACTTTCAGAACCTCTCCCATCAACATCGGATTACCACATCAAAAATGTAGTATAAGCCCTACTTTGTCTTATTAGCTAACTATAACACGGAGATTAAAATGCATACAGGAAAAGAGCCTACATTTGCCACCCAGTTTGAGCCTGATGATCTACCAGCAGATGCACTTGCAGGCTCGATTTTTCAACCCAACTGGCACGAGCGACTACTCACAAACTATCCAAAAATGATGCAGACATGGGCCACAATGCCATTATATATTAAATATAACCCATGTTATTGTCCAGTAGTCATCTGCAGATCATGGAAAGCTTTTGCCATCAAAGTCCACAATAATAAAGGATGCTCAGATTGGGTTAATTATCCATATTTTGCTCCACCTAGAGCACCATCCACCATAGCATACATGATCTCTAAAATACATCATTGGTCTGCACGCCTAAAGAATGTACCAGACATTGCCACCATGATGTGTATGAAAATCTTCGAGCTGATGATGGTCGTATTCAAGACCTTCCACAAGGTACATGCACCATATATTTCGGCACCTTGCTTTTCTGAAGGTAACAAAGATTTAGTCTAGGACATGAGCCAGACCCCCTCCATCAACATAATCTATGCCGGGCATGTGCACATAAATTATTTACCTGCTTTCTACAAGCAGACCTTTGAAGAAATGTTCTCTACTGGGTTCTGGGAATATCATTATGAAATTTTCATTCCCAAACCAACACATTTGTTACATCTATTTGCAATAGAATAGGCCATCCATGCAGATTAGTTATGCTTGCCACATCCGAACATTCGAGGTCCAGTAGATTGGGATAAGCTCATGACAGATTTGGCTCGAGGATTGCGCATTCAAGAACATCACCTAGCCACAGACATTGTCGAATAAACCTAATTTTTAACTAGGCTGAACACTAGGTCTAGAGAGGGCCAAAGCTAATCAAAAACTATAAAAAGAGCTAGAGAGCTCATTTTTTAGGTTAGCTTGTTAGAGTTTTTGATCTATTGTAAGAGACTTTTTGAGTAATACAAAGAACTCCATTGTTCCTCTCTTTGTTCTTGCCTTGTGTGCATGTTTGTGTGTGTGTGTGTATGTGTGTGCATGCTTGTGTGCTTCTCACTCATGCATTTGTGCCATCACTTGCTCATATTTGTCATACTAGTCCTTCCATCTCCATGGATTGACAAGTATGAGGTGGATCTCCTCACGTTGGTACTTGTCATTGTGCTAGAGTGACGCAAGCCAAAGCTTTGTACTTCTCTAAAGTACCACCTCCTTTCTATTTTGATTTACAAATCTACTTAATTCCAATTACCTTTCTCTTGGATGGCAAAACAATTAGCTTTCGAGTATTATTTTTGAGCCTGCGATCATACTTAGCTTGCATTGTCACTCTCCACTTGGGATCTTTCACTTCTTTGTCTACATTTAAGGGTTCTTTTATTGATCCCATAATTTCAGCCATAAGAGTATTATGACAATATGATGCCAATTTGTTTTTTGTTCCTCAATGCTTTTTTATATACATTGTATAGATCATTAAATGATGTCCTCCTCTTTGATCTTGAATTTTCCATGGGAAGGCACAATGTGAATTATTGATTAAGTTGATGAGATAGTGGGTTTACCTTTTTTATGCACTAGGTGTGTTCACTCATGGAATGCCACATCATGAAAAATAGTAATCTTCGTTGCCTATTGATCCTAGACTCTATATGCCTTATAATCTTTGCGATATTTGAAGAAGACACATTTTATTCTTTTTCATTCCAACTTAGTTTTCATTGATTTGGGTCTATGTGCATAATAGAAACATCCTAAAATATTATAATGCATGAGTGAAGTCTTTTTAATGGAGTATGCTTCTTGCATAGCAATTTAATGTAGTGCATTCATGAAATTTCTATTCAAAATGCAGAAACATATTAATTGCTTCTACCCAAAATGGATGAGTCATATCTTAAGCTTTTAGCATGCAGTAGGCCATTTCAATTATTTTCCTATTTTGTCTCTTAACAACAGAATTTTCTTGAGGTGTAGATATTTTGTAAGTTTCCTCTTGATTTCATGAGCATGTAGTAGTTGTTAAACTTTGTTGATAAGAATTCTCCTCCATAATCAATACAGCCCTTCTTTAAATTTCTACCTATTTTATTTTCAACTATATCATACCATATTTTAAATTTGTTAAAAGCACCAGCCTTCTATCAAATAAAAGAGACCCAAATCTTTACATTTTAGTCATCAACTATCAAAAAAATGTAGAGAGATCCTCACAAAGCAGAAGTAGATAGTTTATTACAAAGACCAGCATGTACCAAAATATGGGATTTTGAGATGGATTGCTGTTTTATTTTGGAAATGGCTTCCTTTGTGGCATGCACATCATGCAAGACTGCATAGTTCCTACAAATCTGAAAAATTAAGATAAATTTTCCACCATTTGCATCTCTTGGAGAACAAAAAATCAAAGATGCCCAAAACATTGATGCTAAGGAATACTTGTGTCTTTGTCTTCTATGGCATTGAGGGCACTTAATGCATAAAAGTTATATTTTTGCACTCATTTGCTTTCATTATTAGTTGTTGCATCCAACATTTATCTACCATCCTTTTTGAAATGTACTTTAAGACAACAATATTTTATGGATGGAAGTAATAATAATTTCCTTTTAGTGCATGAAAGTACAAAAAATTAGAGATTTTTATTTTGATACCAGTGGTAGAAACAAAAGACATGATTCCAATCCCTTTAGTTGGACATTTGGAGTCCTTTCCTACCACTACATTGATGGTTTCTTATGAAGGTATTAAGAAACCACATGATCCTTCTTACTAGTCATATGGCACAAGGTTTATGCACAGGGGTTCGGGAAGATGTACATACATCATGTATGGCAACCCATAGTTCAAGTTCTATGTTATTTGCAGATTCCCTATTCTTGCATGTGGACTTCAGGGTACCATTTCTATCATTAGATTTCTTCTTCCTATAGTCTCTAATGGCATGAACCTTCTTTTTAAAATAACTTAGACCCCACAATAGGGAACCTCGATAACTTCCTTTCCTTAGAATATCTTATTTGGTGTAATTTCATCTTCATCCAACATGAAAGTTGGGATTCCCATCAATAAAGCAACACAATTTGCTTCTCCTCATAACGCAAGCCTTGAAAAATGTACAATACAATATAGAATCATCAAGGATGGGTGTTGCATAGAGCATTGAAGTGAAGCAAACAAAAAGAAAAGAGGAGCTACAAACTGAATAGGAATCTTAAAGTGCATCAAATGTTTTCAAAGAGCTCGTCATTGCTTATCAAAAGCCCAATTGGATGTATAAAAATCTTTTTAAATGCATTATACAAGTACACTGGTTGAATAATATTGATTATGTATAGTAATCTTGTAATATTTTAGCTTTAGGACCAACTTTTAGAAGTGGTTAGTCCATTTGTATGAAAGGATTAATTTAGTTTACATGTACATAAGTCAAACTCTTCTCATTTTGTAGAGGGTCTTATCATTTTGAATAGACAACTAACTTGAAGAAGTGTAGTCTAGTAACTCCTCTTCCTTGAACTCTTTTCTCCTTCTTCATGATCTCTTATGCATGTTTATGGCATGAAATGCATGCCTAGGTTAGTTTTCTACCCCTTCCCACTCTTTTTTTTATAATTTTCTTGTTTATTCTAGGTGTTAGGAGCATCCCTTTCAAAAACAAACATCTCATTTAGAGCTTTGAAATGAATCTTTGATTAGTCATGTTTTGATATCTAAAGTAGTAGATATGGTTGTTTTAGTGGTTTTTTTTGTGTTTGTGTTGGGCATGGTCGAGTGCATAGGAGGTGGTGTGATTATATGTTTACTTGCCTTAGGTGCCTCTTTGACCATTTCATGTGTTAACCATCATTTGGTTACATGCTTCTATGCTTCTAGTCAAGTAAGCTCTCAATTTGGCAATTTAATGTGTCTAGCTCAATCCACCACTTGATTACATTTGTAGGACCTATGATGGATAGTTAAGATTACCTATTGATGAGTGCTACATGTTTTTTGCAACATTGTTTTGGAAGAGTGCCCATGTCAGGGTGCATGTGTGATGGTTTTAGCTCTATTATGGAGTAGATGTGTGTGAAAGGTTATCTGATGCATGAAACCCACTAGGAAACCATCATATAAAAGAAATATTCTACATGCCTATCTATTTCTTGGGATTATTTCCCACTAAACTTTACATCTCACACTTTCAAGTTCATAAATTAAGGATTTTGTTCAATAATGCTAACTGAGGGTGTTATCTTGAGTGTTGAGAATTTCAGTAACCACCATGTCTTTAGGGCTTGCCCAATTTTTCCACTACCCACAAGTAAATGGAGCACTTTATCCAAGACTTTTGGGGCCTCCACTTTCTCATCTAGCCTTGATATGAAACTCTCCTTGTATCTTGTCCTATGTTTCCCTTTGGTTGTAGTATTAATTCAAGCTTAGTTTCCTCAACTCCTCCGAACATGGTTGGTGATGTTGCAATTGCATGGACATGCTCTTCATGTTTCCCTTCATGCTTGCGGTTGTATTATTCCATCCATTATATCGGGTGAGACCAATAGGATTGAGAAAGTGTTGTAAGGGTTTATGCCTACAGAAACTCTAATGCAATGTATGGTAGTGATTCATACAACTAGCAATCATTAGCAAAAGATATCTTTGGTCTAGAAATCCACCAAATTGCAAACACAATTTTGAACTGAAAATTAACTACAAAATTCAATGTGTAGATTAAAGGATCCAAAAGAGGTGAACATTCAAGTGATTTTCATGCCATTGAATGGAATAAGAAACAAAGACAAAACTTGTATTTCTATTGTGTGATAGTGTAGATACAATGACAAAAGAATTTATAGAATGTGCAACCTTTCTAGCTAAAATAGATTACTAGGATATTCCTTCTATGGTACTCTTGTACTACTTCCTCGATAGGAGTTCTTGGTATCCAACACACACACACACATGGAAGGAAGCAACTATTCTCTTTCTATTATCATGTGACCCAATGGTTTTGCAAAAGATATTTTTATTGTTTCACTTGAAACACCTTTTAAATTCATTTCATGGAATTAACTACCATGTTTTTGGAAAAAATGCCAACACAAAATAATGTTATAGGCTTCTAAGTAACTTTTCTTCTAGACTAAAGTGATCTAAAAATTATAAAGAATTCATTTTCTTACATGTTTAGATATATTCCTTGTTCTTGTAGAGTTATATCTTTAATTAAGTATCTTCCATTAGAGAAATCAAGTGAATTCAAAGGAATTTTCATCCTCATTCCTTGAGTTTTTTCTTGGTGTCATTTTTCATGTTCTCTACTTCTCTAATGCATTATATGTTGATTTTCTTAATTTTTCTGCTTTGTAATGTGAAAAATCCAATGTAATAAATTCTTAATTCAAGAAAAAATTTTCTTTGCGATTCATCCAGCTATGTAAGTTGCGCATCTACCTCACAATATTTAAGCTCATTGGGAGGAGGGCTTTTTAAGACTACATACTCAAAAGAAGAAAAAACATAATCAAAACCTTTTGTAAAATGGAGATCTATGAAGCTTCTTGTCATGGGGGAATCATGTTTGCTCACATGATGCATGAATAATTTAATTTATCTATAGAAGTGGTAAATATATATGTAACCTCTTTGTCAATAACTCCTTGATTCTCAATCATTACCTCATGTAGATTAGTTTCCTCATCAAGAAAGCCGTTAGTTATAGCACATATTAACTTGTCTAGCCAAATACTATCCTTCTCTAAGTTTTATAGCTAGTATGAAGAAAAGTGTTTCACTTACAGTGCTTCTCATCCTCATGGCATACCTATTTAGAGTATCCAAGTATAGTGCAACACCTACCACATCGATATACATGTATTATAGAGAGGCATCATACTCTCAATCCATTCAAGAAATCATTTCTTCATCCATAGAAGGTCTTTCTATATATTTGGATGTGTTGAATTTCTCAAAGCTACTAAATCAAAGCATATTCATGTTTTTTAGCTAAAGTTCTTGAAAGGGGATGTAACCTTGGCCATCAATTAGGTTATTATTGCAACTTAAATCCCATGTATTTCAGTTCTATGATCCCTAAATGACCTTTTTACGGAAAGAGAATTTAGATCAAACAAAGAAAATTTAAACATGATTTAAGGTTTGATCGGTCCCTCCCAACATTATAACTTTCAATTCCTTGATTAAGTACTTAAATACTCTTCCAAATGCATAGCACTTTTAGTTTGTTTAACATCCTTGCAATTATAACAAGTATGAGTGGTGTGGACCTCCATGACAACTAAAATTGCAGGGAACACTAGATTTTATATCTAAGGTAAATATCCCTCATTTATTCTTTCTCTTTTTCTACCATATTCTCACCTTTTTTGGGGGTTTTCCATCCTCTTGGATTGAAATTCACCATCTAACTAACAAAAACTAGATTTTTGTTGGAACATGAAGAACATCGTTCAAGGACATTGCACTTTGATTTTCACCTGGCATCTGATATCCAATATGTTTAATGTGATGAGAGGTTTCATCTTGTGTCTACACATGCCTTTTTTGTTAATATTGGAAGAATATTCGAAAGCCACTACTTGTTGTAGCACTTATGCTTTCCACAAGTACTCTTTATGTACCATAAATTATCCACACTTTTTGTATGCCCATTCGCATGCATCATAAATGATAAATTATCAAATTTTTAAGATTTCAAGTTACCTAGAAAGTCGGAGTTGAACATTTGATTTTGTGCATGGTTCCCTCCTTGGTAACATTCCCTAGCATAATGTTCAATTTACACACATGTAGTACTCATGGCTTCTTGTGTCCCTTTTATATTCATCTCTTTCACCTCTTCCTCTTCCTCTACCTCTATTTCTCTCTCTTGAGTTGATGCATCCATTAAGTTGCCTCTGACCACTTTTTTGTGTTTAGTTCTCATCAAACGTTCCTCTACCCCTACTTTCTTCCTCTTCTACCTTTTCCCCTTTGACTTCCTCCGTCTTCATTGCATGTTGAACTTCCTCCACCTTTAATATTTTCTTCAATCACCACTAGTGCAATTAATTGTGCAATATATGGTAGTATATGTTGGTAAATATGGAAAACCTAAGTGCTTGAACATAATTAGGATTACATTGGACTATGATAAGAAATGAGTATGTATACACATATCCTTAGTCCATTCCTAAGGATATGGTTCACTACATTTTTACCTATTGTAAAAGACCTTTTCCATGATGAATAATCGAGAGTCAAAGTAAGTTTAGTGAGAGCCAAAGCCATGACTATTATTTGAATTAAAATTCAAATATATACCCAAATGTGAGTTGAATCTTTAGGTAGACTCAATCAACAACTACCTACTTAGATCAAGGAGAAACATTTATATATACGTCATTAGAAAGTCACATATATGAACTGAAATCTCACTTAGTTATAGCATGTTCATCGTACTTATCTCGTAGCCCTTGGAGCCCTCCATCATCTCCAAGAATTTTACTTTATATTTCAATACATATGCTTGAAGTTTCATAATCACCTTGAGCTATTGTCCATTACTGCCTATATATTGTTCAAGTGTGCCAACTTCATAGAGTCATTGAAGTGAAGATATGGTCTTATTATCTCATATAATACTCAGAACATGAAGATAACACTCTTTTGAGTTTGTATAAGCAATATTTAAGCTATGAATCAATCTGTTATGATTGTGTATGTGTATTGTATGCTTCATAAAATGTTGAGATCACACATCTGAAGTATTAAGTATATTTCTTGCTCTCTAGTCACTCTGAATTTATGAGATAACTTGTATTAGCTCAATTACCTTCCCATTTGAAGCTATGAAAAAGGAATTTTGTCAACTCATAGAAAGCTTGGAGATCATAGCATTTTCTTGAGAGACTTTTTCCATAAATAGAAGGTTTTATTTCCTAGATCAAAATATGGAAAGAGTCTATCTTGACTCAAACATTTGGGATCAATGCTCCAAAGTACTATGGAAATATTTATGCATCATTTGATGGCTTATAGAGCTTAATAGTGTCCAAGTAAGAAATAGGTAGAGCAATTTTTTGCAAAGACCCGGTCATCTCTATACTTTATTATCATGTCCTCACAGTGGTATCAAAGCATTATCATAGTAAATACATTATGGGTGATGGTTTTCCTTCTACAATCAATAAATTGGATCAATTTAGCTATCAAAGTCTCTAATAATGGAAGCATATGTGCAAGGAAGAAATATAAATGGATATAATAGCACTGGGGATGAGTTGATGCCTATGCTAAGGATCAAAAGACAACCAACAAAAGAATAGCAAGAAAGGTTGAGCACATGGTGTGCAAAGAATGCTTTGGCAAGGTCATACATCCTAAACTCTATTTTTCTCCCTTCCACATATTAGGGGTTGTAAGACTTCACAAAAATCCTAGAATGTATTGGAGGCATTCTTCTCTTCAAGCACCAAGGCTAGGAAGAATCAACAATGGATGGAGTTCACATCGCCTTATGAGAAACATTATTATGGTTATGAGGGATATAATAACACATATGGACTTGAATATGCTAAACTTATGTACATTGCCCCTAGCGTCATAGTTCCAAACAGACCCGTAGCAAGACCCCCTGCACCAAGAGGACCATGCTATAGATGTGGTGGAGACCATTTCATTAGGGAGTGCACCCTACCATACAACCCACCACCCCCACGTGTTTGGGAAGGATACTATAATGATTCTGGCAAGGAGCATTTGTTTAGAGACTACCCTAAGAACCCTAACGAAGTCTTAACCAGTTAACAAATCAATGTGATCATGGTGATAGAGCCCTTGGGAAGCAAGAAGTAATACACAGTGCCTCTAAAAACCATTACGAGAGCAAAGACTAAGGAAATCTTGGAGAGAAAAGTAATGAATAACCCCAATATTGAGGAGGAGCTAGGATCTAGAAACCAAGTTGTCAAAGACTCAGAAGAACATGAAGATACCTCAAAACTTAAGAAGGTTCAAAGATGGAAGGCTAGGTGGGAAAAAAATTAAAAGTAAATGGATTAAAAAAAGAACTAAAGAAAAAGATCAAACACTCAAAGAAATAGAGCTCAGAGAAAGCCATTCAGCAAATAAGAAAGCCAATGTGATGATGAAGAAACAAATTGAGGAATGGGCAGGATCAATTCTAGTGGATCCCATGCTTGAAGATTTGGACATGTGGATAAAATCCTATCAGTCTAGGATAGAGACAGGACCTAGTATAGAGCAACATGAAAGAATCTACCCAAGAGGAGACCTTGAGAAAGAAAGACTAGAGTTATGCAATAAATTAATCGAGATTGCTCAGACCATGCTAGAAAAACCTATACAAACCCTCACTGAGGTCAAGAATATCTAAACCAAACTTTCAAGGTCTGAAAGATGGATAAGCAATATGAGGACTTGAAAGAAGACATGAGTAATGAAGATGAAGAACAAAAATCATTAATTCTGAAAGTAGAAGCTAACAGGCCACATCACCTTTGGGCTAGAGTTCAGGAAGATCGATGGAAGAAGAATGAAAATGAAATACCTCCTTTTGAAGAATTAGATGCCTCTAGAAATCAACTAGCATTAGAACCATAGGTGATTTATGAGTAATTTTCAAACCTAGACCACAATAGAGAGGAGGGAATGATCTTGACAATGCTTCCCAACTTCATAGGATAATATGACAAAGATCTGAATTTTTCCATGCACCCATAATCAGGGGGGGAATGTTCCTTAACAATGGAGGATTTGCTCCAAGTCAATCCTCATTTGTGGAAGAAAATAGCTCAAGAATTGAATTTGGAACCGACACATCCATCTGCAGGAAAAGAGAAAGTGGAGACAACTACCACAATAAAGATTCCAATTGACAAAGTGGGAGAATTTAGCGAGGGAGATTAAGGAAATACATGCCTCCCAATTACATTTCGAGGATACATGAACAAAGCTATTTTAGATAAAAATTTATATATTTCTACAATAAGAGCCTCTTAAGTTGTGTAAAATCATCTCTTATCTACACCAGATCACCATAAATCCTATTTGTTGATGTGTTTTGGTAGTGATGTGTGTGAACACACTAGGACCGCTGGGGCACTTTTTTCCCTCTTTAGGAGGTTTTTTTCCCCCGGCTTGTATATACGCCTAGCCCTAATGGGTTACTTATCTTTGTACATTCTAGTGGTAATACATTCAGTATTGTGTGCTGAGCTCCAAGCTTCTTCTTCTTCCTTGTGCTATTCACGTGCTTCTGTAGACGTCTAACTCCAACAATTGGTATTAAAGCATGTCACTGCTTCATCTAGGGAATCATTGACACTCCTTCAGCTGCAGTCTCAGAATCACATGAAATTTTATGTGCATACTTAGGGTGATTGGGAGATCAAAACAGCTTTGTTATGTTGTGCTGGAATCATGATTTGAGCTTGTTTCGACCTTCAAATACACTATCATAGTGCCTATGCAGGCTGTTTCATCTTTTTGTGCCAAAGATATATACCAGTTTCAATTCGCCAGTATAAGCATCTCGAAGTCTGCTACAGGTCTAGCATGACTCGTTTGGATAGTTTTGTTCAACTTTTTTAGATACAATCATTTTTCTGCATCAAGGTATTTTAGTCAGTGGCCATGGTTGAAAGCAATGATGTATTTTGTATGTTGGTTGTTGAAGACAAGTTGGATGGTACCAATTATCCATTGTGGGCTTATATGATGTGACATGTATTGGTTGTAGAAGGACTATGGAATATTGTGTAGGGTGTTGAAAGACATAGGTACTACAAATACAGGTATTGAAGTTGATGTAGATGGCATCAAAGATGGTGATATTTTGTAGATTATTGTTCGTGTTGTGGTTTTTGCTGCACCTACTACAGAGCAAATTCATTGGGATGGCAAAGATGCTCAGGCACATGCATTGATAACCTTGTCTGTCAAACGTGCCATTATCCCTCACATTCACTCTTGTAGAATAGGTAAGGATGCTTGCTATACACTTACCACATTGTACCAGGCCAAGAATGAGGCTCGTGTTGCTTACCTCCAAAAATAGTTGGAGAGTGAGCACATGGATGAAGGTGATTCTATGGACAGTTTTCTGACAAAGATCAAGGATTTGAAGGGACAATTGATTTCTGCTGATGAAGTCCTTCCTGACAGTTCACTTGTACAGACTGTTTTGAATGGTCTTCCTAACTCATATCAGAGTTTTGCTTCTACTCTTCATTTAATGATGAAAGGCAATCCAAATGCCTTGACATTTGAAGAGTTAGTTTCTGTTTTGTTGCAGGAAGATTAGTCCAGGCAGAATAGGTTTATTATGTGTGTTGCAGATCAAGCTTTCTTGGCTAGTTAGAAGGACAAAGGAAAATGGAGCCCTTCTACTAGTAAGCAAAAATTTGCTAATCTGCACATTCGAAGAAGGAAGACAAAGGTGAGAAGAAATAAAAAAACAAAAATTGTTTTGCAAATACTATAAAGCAAATGATCATGTCATTACGAGCTATCCAAAACTAGCTGCTAAAGAGGCAAAGAAGAAAGAGGTCGGAGTGGTTGCTATAGAGGCCTCCACATCGAAAACAGAGTCTGCTAATCTTGTGCAGGATGAAGAGTGGGCGTTTACTACAGCTTGCAATTTTGACCCATCTTCTCATGAGCAATGCATGTTTGCAGTAGACTCAGATGTTTGGTACTTTGATAGTGGGGCGACCAAACATATTACCTCGCAGCGCAAATTCTTCTCTTCACTTGAGCCTCTTCCCATAGGGAATATTGTTACATGCACCAACAACTCATCTTATCTTGTTATGGGAGTTGGTAATATCATGCTGACTACTACTGATGGTAGTTACTTTACATTCTCATATGCTTTATCTATGTCAGGGATCTGTTATCAATTTTGGCCTTAGCCAAGATTGGTTTGGTTGAGAAATTTGTTGATGACAGATGTAAAGTTCATGATCTGTCAAATGGCGATGTGATTATTGCTTCTCGCATTTTATCTCGTTGGTTGTATAAGCTCATAGATTATGAAAAATCTTTGAATGATTCAGCATGTGCAGTACATGATTCTCAGGCTATGTTAGATGCAAAGCTTTTGGCATGCATGCTTTGGTCATCCAAATTTTGCTAGTTTCCTATGCCAACAGAAATCTGAAATGGTGTCCTCTTTGCCCAAACTTGAGGCACCCAAAGAACATGTTTGTGAAGGCTGTATTTTGGCCAAAATGTAGCGTTCCTCCTTTCCAAAAGATGGTTTAGTTCGGGCTACTCAAAAATTGAAGCTTGTACATAGTGATGTATGTGTTCCTATGCAAAAACCTTCTTTTGGAAATTATCTTTATTGCGTGACTTTCATTGATGAATTTTCCAGGCATGCATGGTTTTATCCATTGAAAGCAAAGTTCGAAGTGTTTATGTGCTTCAAACAACTTTTGGTTTAGGCTGAAAATATGTCAGTATGTAAAATGTGCACCCTCTGTTCTGAGCAAGGGGGGGAATATATGTCTTCTAATGCATTTTCGGCTAAATATGGATAAAACATCAGTGTGCAGTGTCGTATACACCTCAACAAAATGGATTTACTGAAGGGAAGAACAGGTCACTCATGGAGATCGCAAGGTGTATGGTCAAGAGTCATGCTTTACCACATAGTTTCTGGCTTGAGGGTGTCATGTGTGCAGCATATGTACTTAACATGTGTCCCACTAAAGTGCTGCAATCTATCACTCCATATGGGGCTTGGCATGATTGTAAGCCATATGTTGCTCATTTGCATGTTTTTGGTTGCCTAGCATATGCATTAGTGCCTGAACAACATCACAAGAAATTGGATGATAAAGCAGTAAAATGTATTTTTGTTGGATACATTTCTAAAAGCAAAGGCTATCGTCTATATCATCCACAGACTAAACGCGTTCTGGTTAGCTATGATGTTGTTTTTGTGGAAGATGCTCTTCATCCCTTACTTTCATGTACAAAGGAGACATCTGTTAGCTCCAAAGACATGTATGATACTTTGCTGCCTCTTTTTACATATGGATAGTCTAGTGCTGGTCCTAATGAGGCAACTTCTTAGCCTTTACAGGTTTCATGTGATGATGTAGACCACTCCATTTGTGATGCAGATTTACATGATGCACTTGTTGATGAGAGAGCTGATATTGAGGAAGCAAAAACTATGCCAAAATGCTATTACAGACTTTGCGTGATAGAAAATTAGATGCATCTCTCTCATATTGTACTCGTTCAGGCTCTCATAGTGCCTCTTTTGCATGAGCTAGTTATGGTATGGTCTAGTCTCTATGATGAGAATGAGCCTATTTCATTTGATGAAGCACAACATTCAAAAAATTGGATGGTTGCTATGCAATCTGAATATGATGCTATAATGAAGAATGGTACCTGGTCTATATGTGACTTGCCTCCTGGCAAGAAGGCCATTGGCACTAAGTGTATTTACAAGCTAAAGTGTAAGCATGAAGGAATAGTTGACAGGTATAAAGCTAGTCTTGTTGCAAAGGGTATGCACATGAAAGAGGCATTGATTTTGATGAGACATTTTCACCTACATGCTGTATGACTACTGTTCGTAGCATCTGTGCACTTGCAGCCCATCATGGTTGGAATGTACATCTGTTGGACATTAAAACTGCATTTCTGAATGGTGACTTGCATGAAGAAGTGTATGTTTTTCAGCCAAGTGTGCAGGTTAAAGAAGGCATTATATGGTTTAAAGCAAGCACAACGTGCTTGGTATGAAAAGATACATGCCTATCTGATTGCACGTGGTTTTAAGAAGAGTCCAACTGAAAGCACCTTATATGTTAAGCGTGCTAATGAAGTACTTCTGATCATTGTTGTCTATGTTGATGACATTGATCCTATTGAGAAGCATATTGCTGATTTTAAGGCTGATTTGCATGCCTCATTTGAGATGTCTGATTTCGAGCATTCGCATCATTATTTGGGCATTCAGTTTATGCAAGCTGATGGTGGAATAACTTTGTGTCAAAGGAAATATATTGACACATTATTGCAGTGTTTTGGCCTTGAAGACTCTAAGCCTATTGCCACTCCTATGGAGACAAGTTTATGATTGAGTCTTCATGATGCTAGAGATGCATTTGATGTTTTTCTCTATCAGTAGGCTGTGGGATGCTTGATTTACTTATGCATTACTGGCCAGATATTGAGTTTGTTGTCTCACAGATGAGCAGGTTTATGCATTTCCCAGGTGTCAAGCATTGGTAGGTACTTAAGTGCACCTTTCGTTATTTGAGTGGGACTTGGCTACTTGGATTGTTTTATCCCAAAGGGGGATCACTACGGCCAGATTTGCATTCTTTTTCTCATAGTGATTGGGCTCCTTTCTATGACACCCCTGTGTCCACTAGTGGTTTTTTCTTCATGCTTGGTAGCTCATGCATATCTTGATTGAGCAAGAAGCAACCTACTTTGGCCACGTACCTAAGCTCCAAAGGTCTTTGTGACTTGTTATGGAAGAGACCATACCTCAATCATCAACAACTGCATATAATGGTGGATTAATACACACTTTAATTTATCAATCTATGGACATAGATGTATCAAGTGTATGAGGAGATGTGCTTCTGTAATGGATAATGAAGTGAATATGCAAAAAATGCATGTAAATAAAGTTCAACTACCTCTCATGTCACCTACTTCATTGAAAATGCATGCTGCAATACTTAGTACAAAGGCAAGCACAAAATTAAGCCATATCTCTTAGCTATCATAGCCGAATATGGTCAATAGTGAGTTCATTTTGAATTTGTCGATGGGATGCATTCAATGATCTATTTTTTACTTAACTTGAAAATTACACGTCAAGTTATGAGCAAAATATTGAATGGCAGGAAACGCCCACTCTTGCTCCACAACTCACTAGGCTTCATACACACGCTAGAATGGTGAAAATAGAAGCAAAAGTAGTAGACACCACCTCTAGACACACATTTCAAGCATCACATAGACATACAAGCACATGGAGAAGAAGATACATAGGTGAGAAGAAGAAAATTCAAAATTTTTATCTTGTTCATTCAAAATGGCAAACGTCCTTACAAAGAGTCACCAAGTGCCTTATATACATGTGCCTTAAAAATGGTCCTTTCACATGCAAGACTAGCACTTTTTTTATAAATCACTAAAGTAAAACAAGGCTAACATTAAATGTTCAAGAATCATGCACCTAGAGGATTCCTCTATAGCATTTAAATGGTTCTTTGAAGTTTTACAAAGGATTTTGAAAGAAAAATGGGCATAAAAAATGAAAATTTAGGGGCCCGTTTTCCTTATCTTCTTTCTTCTACAACACATGTATTTCCTTCATCTTGCTCACTAAATTCTCCCACTTTATCAATTGGAATTTTAATTGTGGGCATAAAGTCTACTTTATCCTTTCATATTGATTGATTTCTTTCTTCTAGATTTAGTTGTTTTGCTAATTTATTCCACAGTTGTTGGCACTCAAGGTCAAGCACAAGGCATGAGAATGCATCAAAGAAGTAGAAGGAGCAAGTAGGGAGCTCCAATAAGTGTATGTCAAATTTTCATAAGAATCCCCTATAAAAATAGTGATTTTCATCACTAAAAACCATTGTAAATACCATTTCACATTTTTTCAACTCCAGTTTGTTCAAGCTGAGGGGTCCTCGAGCTTGAGGAGTATTACAAGTAGCTACCTACAAATTTTCATAATTTTTAGACTTCATTTGCATCCTCAAATAATCCCTGGAACCTAATTTTGAACTACGACTTTCATCCAAAATCGCGATTTTCATGATTTTCAGAAAAGAGGACTTTCAATCAAAATCGAGAATTTCACGATTTTCTAAAAAGATGACTTTCATCCAAAATCGCGAATTTCATGATTTTCAGAACACGATTTTCATAGCTACAAAATCGTGATTTTCACAATTTTCACAAGGTCTCAAAAACACGATTTTCAAGCTCGACTCAGCATCGCGATTGTCTCACAACATCGCAATTGTCTGAGTCTCCAAAATCGTGATTTTCATAAGTGCTGAGCATCGCGATTTTCATCAATTCACAATCGTGATTTTTACGGTTTTTCAGCATCGCGATTTTCATGATCCCTCAAATGGTGATTTTCATAAGTGTTTAGCATCGTGATTTTCAGACCCCCAAAATTGCGATTTTCACACAAAATCATGATTTTTCCAAAAGGTCTTGTTTCCTTGTTTTGACCCCTAGGAGCCTGATTTGACATAACTTTTTCATCAAAAGTCCATTTTTTGAGCTCTATAGCTCATTGGAAAGCTTGTTTTGAATCCCACACCGCTTCAACTATTTTTTATAAGAATAATGCATTGATTTTCAGACAGAGTAATTTGAAGTTTACCTTCAAGTGGGGTTGGGAGGCCAAGGGAGAGAGAAATTGTTTCATGGGAAAGAAAAAAGAAAAAGAGAGAAGAAAGGGGGTTAAGATTGAAAAAGAGAAGGGAGATAAACATGAAGTGCATGAAATAATCTCACGTAAAGGTGAAACATCTAGAGAAAAATTGCAACGATTCAAGGAAATGGATGAACTTACTTGCAACAAGAGAATATAACAATACTTTTGTGGATATAAGAATAGGATATGACCATAGAAAGATGAGCGTTTATATCAACCCTAATTGTGAGTGGAATTTAATTCATATTGACCTAGTGACCATTATTTTTTAGTGACCATTATTTTTTAGAACATTCAACCAACAACTCATTCTTCTATCCTCATGGATGGTGAACATTATGATTGCATGGGTCAAGTTGTGTTGCCTTTTATGGTGGATGATATGCAATTTTCAAAAACATTCTTTGTCATGGAAGGTATAGATGAAGACTTGATCATAGGCACTCAAAGGTTTGTTACACAAAATCATCAAGATCTTGAAGTGTCTTGTCCATCTATTATGCTCACCCCTACATGTGTGTCTATTGAAAATCCCAATGATTATCCTCATTGTAAGGTTGTGGACATAATCATCCATTCAAAGATTGTGCTTTTAATCCATAACGTTTTCTTTCTACTCATGCTTTTTTATCTAATACTTTATTGAGTAAGTCGTAGGAAACCTTGACGAATGGAGAAATGGAGGACTCCAAGTGTTTGGGGGATGTGGAAGGGCCCTCTCTTCTTGTAAACTTGGATTCCCCTCAAGAAACCATGAGCAGGGATGATCTACACTCGGATCATCAAGAAGGAGATGATCAACAAATACTTTGTATCAATGATGTGGAAAATGATTTCAAAACTATGGTCAATCATGACAATCCATCCCCCATTTGTACATCTAGAGATTCTATGTGTAATAAGGATAAATGTATCGATGAATCTCTAGATCAATCTCAAACCACACAACCCAATGGCCCATTGCATAAGCATGATGTATGTATAGAAGATCAATCTTTGTTGCATTCCCCAGGTAAAGATGAGTTTTCTCCAAAAACTCACATAGAAGGCCCAAAAGACCCTTACATCAAGAAACAAGAATCACATTTTCCTTGTAATGTCAAGAAAATTTTGGTGGCCAAGAAATTACTTAGAGCCCAACCAAATCACACTATGATATGGGTACCAAAGAAAGCCCTTGTACAAAATCAATCCTCTCACAAAAACATCCATAATCCATGGTATAGACCCAACATGCCTCATCTTCAAGAAAGACCACTTCTAACCAAAGGACCCAAAGCAATCAAGCCAAAACTCCAACAGGATCTTAAGAGAAACTTCAAGGAAAAGAAAAGCAAAGCAAAGACATATTGGCGGCCTAAAACCTCTTCGTGCGGCCTCCATGGGTGTCAAACCCAACCTTGCTCAATGCACAACATATGTTAAAGATGCACACCAAGTATGCATGCAAATAGGGCCTCATCCAAAGGCCAAGCATTAGGCACATTAAGTTTAACCCAGGCACAAAGAGGACACATGTTCATGCATTGTAAAAATTTTCTTTTTATTTTTTTATTTTTCTTTTGTCAGGTTGGTGGAAAAATGTATCACCCATTTCAAATGGTTGATGGGAAAGAAAGGGCTCTTGGAGTTGGACATTTGGAGGAAGCCTCATCATCGTCTTACCCTTAAGCACTTTGCTCAAGACCTATCCATTTTTGCACCATTTCTTTTTGTATGCATTTTTTAGAAATATGCATAAGATAGGGTCTCATCATAAGACCGTGCATAGGCACTTTTTTGTTTTCCACCCATGCACCCTTAGTCTCCAATCATGCACATGGACTAAGAAGAGATGAATTACATTCATCTATTGTACATGTCATTCCATTACATCATGATATTTTCATTGTGTACCTCTATTAAAAAAAAGGGGAGAGAGAGCTTGTTTTCCGGTGTGGATCCTGGAACATTACTGAGTCATGCTTCGTTGAAGATGTCACGAACTTGGCATGAACATGTCATCCAAAACTATTGTAGGCGCAAAGAGCTTGAAGGTCCGCAACTTGAGAGATGCTTAACTACTGTATGTACGAGAGCATCTAAGGAGATATCTACAAGGAGTAGTTTTGAGAGGGGACCGGACCATGCACTCAAAGGATCTAATCAGCACATCATCAAGATGGACATCCATCAACCACAAAAGATACATCATGGGTCAATCACTATGATGGGAGTACAACACGAACAGTGGAATATCGATCAACCTTTCATGTTTTTGGAGGCTCCAATGACACATTCATGCTCGAATCCAAGGAAAAAGTACATACCATCGAACTACAACTTGCAAAGGCTTGTCGTGACAAATGCAAAACCGGACAACCAACCCTGATTCGTTTGGAAGATAGACAGCTCTTGTTCATCCAGGATGCACACTACCTCTTAAAGCACTACATGGAACAACCACTACAACAAGGGTCTGTCAGGGACGACAGACTCGAGAAGGGGGGGAGTGTTGGCACTCAAGGTCAAGCACAAGGCATGAGAATGCATGAGAGAATTATAGGGAGCAAGTAGCGAGCTCCAAGATGTGTATGTCAAGTTTTCAGAAGAATCCCCTATAAAAATAGTGATTTTCATCACTAAAACCCATTGTAAATATGATTTCACATTTTTGCAACTCCATTTTGTTCAAGCCGAGGAGTCCTCAAGCTTCAAGAGTATTAGAAGTAGCTACCTACCAATTTTCATAATTTTTAGACTTCGTTTGCATCCTCAAATAAGCCCTGGAACCTAATTTTTAACTAGGTCGGACACTAGGTCTAGAGAGGGCCAAAACTACTCAAAAAACTATAGAAAGAGCTAGAGAGCTCACTTTTGAGGTTAGCTTGTTGTAGATTTCAGCTTTGTAATAGATTTTTTGTGTAATCAAAGTCCTTCCATTCTTCCTCTCTTTGATATTTCCTTGTGTGTGTGTGTGTGCATGTATGTGCTTGTCACTCACATTTGCTCACCACAATTTCTCACGATCTTCACATCGGTCCTCACGTCTCCACGAATTGACAAGTAAAGGAGGTGGTGCTTATGCTTGAGCTACACCAGCTGATGTTTAATTTATAGGAACTCTT
Source organism: Ceratopteris richardii (assembly GCA_020310875.1). Lineage (NCBI taxonomy): Eukaryota > Viridiplantae > Streptophyta > Polypodiopsida > Polypodiales > Pteridaceae > Ceratopteris > Ceratopteris richardii. The sequence continues at coordinate 83,285,338 of CM035437.1, forward strand.
CCAGAGTTAAAGAACATTGAGCCTTGGTTCTTTTTAAGTCGAATAGTGTGTTTGAGGTTTCATCCTGCGAATTATTTTCCTTTCCCCTTATTGTGGGTGCATGGAAAAATTTTGATCTTTGTTCGTATTCTCCCATGTAGTTGGGAAGCATTGTCAAGCTCATTCCTTCCTCTCTATTGTGATGTAGATTAGAAAATTCCTCATAGTTCACTTCTAGTTCCAATGTTGATTGATTCCTAGATGCATCTAACTCTTCAAAAGGAGGGATTTCATCTTCATTCTTCTTCCATTGAAGTTATGGATCAACGAAGAGGAATTGTGCTTGATGCCCCTCTTGGTGAACTCACCAATGAATTCTTGAAAGAGTTGTTCGATATTTACAAAGTGATTGGGATCCAAAGTTTGGAACCAAGTCATTGTTGTTCTAGTAAGGGTGAGGCCAAAAGATTCATATTGAAAAAAGAAATTGTCCACCTGTTTGGCACTTGGCACTTTTCTTGAATTTGGCAATGTGATTGTATGGTTCTACAAAACCATCGTAATGATTCCTCATGCACTTGGCTACTTAGATAGGCCTTAGTCTTATACCTCGCTCTAGTGGTCGAAGGACTCTAGGGACAACATGATGTATTCCTCCTCTTTACAATGGCCTCATTGGAAAAGGTGGCCTATTAGTATTTCCACTTCGTGGGTTTTCCTGATAGTTGGTGTTAGTTCCTGGCATGGAGAAGTGTATTTGTGGTCTGACTAGCATACTTCCTTGATTGGTTTACCCTGAGGTTGGGTTTTTAAAACTCTGGCATGTCCTAAAAGGGTTTTGAGAAGTGGTCACCTAATCTCTAGGGTGGAATATTGGCAACCCTAAATATCCTAGTCTTGACTTGTCACGGTCATGAACAGACCAATATCTCCTCTTATGCTAGTCTAGGTAGGTAACTCTAGATGAATCTTTTGGATCTTGCAATTCATAGATAATGGGATCATTGATGCCTTCTCCTTGTCTAGGTGAAGTGGCTTTTAGCAACTTGTCTAGTCCACTTGCCATATACACATCATTCAAGTCATCATCTTGAGGGATTTGATATCCTCTCCATACATTAGTGATTACTGACTTTCCTCTAGAAGTGTTCACCATATCACCACTATCAAGTCTAGTAGGGTTTTCTAATCCTCCTTCATATTTTATGGCTGGTCTTGGGAGAATCTCTGAATCTATAGAATTTTTCATTCTAGCTACAGAACTATTGAGGCCGCCGAGGTAGATAGGCAATCCATGCACATTAGTGGAAATGTATTGTAGGGATGTCCTATACTCCACTTCTATTACTGACATGCAATAGCCAAAGGCACTAAGTTGTGCATATCTTTTGAAGCCATAATATGATCTCCTTCCAAGTCACTAAATGTGTATGAGTAGAGAGAGTGGATACTCTTTTGTGTAACATTTTCCACCAATGATATTACACTTCTTAGACTCCCTAGCACTCGTCCGGATCTTAGGTTCATTCACCACTTAGGTCTTGGGTCTTCTACGGTGATCTATCAACTCTAGTATGTAACCTTGATAAATGATTAATCACTTAAAATTTTACTTTTATCCTTCTAAGCTCTTTTGTATCTCTTTCTTTGTCACATGATACACAACGTCTTCATGTTCAAACAAGGTAAATTTAAGGACATATTGTGTCAAAGAATGGCCTATCAATAGAAGAGGATAAAGTAAGATCTATAGAAGAGTTATCGAGACCTAGGAAAGTCAAGGAAGTATAAGACTTTATGGGATATTATGGGTACTATGGACATTCTATCTTCATGTATGCTATCATCGCTAAACCTCTATACAACCTCTTGACTAACTTCGAATGGATTGGGATTGTGAATCTTCTTTTAATGAGCTAAAATGATGATTATGCTTAGCCCCTATTTTGATGACCTACCTTTTGAGCTTACAAGAAATACATAAATGATGAAGAGGTAAATAATGAGAGGTGAGTATGTGTCAAAACTCACAATTCGAGCTTGCACAAGCTCCATAACTTTCAACACTCCCTCTCAAGCTACAATTGGGAGTCCATGCTATTCCCAAATCTTTTCGTCTTTGTCTTTTGCTTCTATTGCCCTTTGCGTGATAGGTTGGTGATCTTCCCTCTTTGCTTCCAAGCTTCTTTGGATTCTTTCCAGCTTCATCTTTGATTTTTTTGTCTCTTAGCAAGAGCTCTTCTTGAATTCCTATCATAAAACATGCTTCATACAACATTATAAAATGAAATGTGATCACCTTGGTTATATATCTTTGTTTCTTTACTCTCTTCCATGTTGTCCTCTCTTTGCAATCCCTCTTCTTCTATAACTTCATGGCTTCATGTCATCTAGGCTTGCGTGCTTTTCTTTAATCCTCCTTTTTCTTTGGATCATCTTCAACTTTGCCTATGGCTGAAATTTGCTCTCCTTTTGATGTTGTGATGGTTTTAATGCTTTCTTCCAACTTTTTTCGTGTCTTCTTTTGTGTATTATGGCTGATCACCTTCTAAAGAATCCCTCCTAAGAGGTGAATCCTCCTAGTGCTTTGAAGTTACATTTTATGCCTGCTCGTACTCTTTCTTTGAGTATGAATTCTTCTCTTTGAAATCTAAAATTGTCTTGGCCACACTTTCTCTTCTTTGGACTCTTCTTGGATGTCCCAAGCCTTGCATGCTAACTCCCCTTGCTTCATAATATTTTCTTCATTCTTTATGGTTGATTATATACCTGCAAAATCAATAGTGGGTGGACTCATCATATATGAAATCTTTCATGAGTTCCTCTTCATGTGAAGCATTCATAGATTCCACATCCTCCAAGATTTCATCATCATCTACAAAACAACACAAGAAATCCTCAATGTGAACAATGGTGCCTCTTGCACCTAACAAGGCTTGCCATTCCTCTTTGGATGGTCTTACTTGCCTTTACATAGCCTTGCCACTCTCTTTGGTGGTCTTGCTAGCCTCAACATTTCTTTGACTAGACCTTTACTTTGTCTTTGCTTGAAACTTACCACCACACAATGTGGATTTTTCTCAACCCTTTAATTCAGCCCGTAGATTTGAAAATGGCCTTCTTTACCTTCTTCAACTTCTGCCATTTCTTTCACACTTCTCTCACGTGACTCTTCCTTCTAGCTTGCCGCTTGTTTGTTGCTTCTTTCAACCTTGGAGAATGTCTGCAAGAACTTCTTGAGTCTTCAACACTTTATGACAACCCTTCTTTGGATTCTTCTATTCCTCCTTTGTTGGGAAGCTCAATCCTATGCTTCAATCTTCTTCAAAATCTCAAAATATCAACCAATTTTAGTATTGATAGCATGAGCATATATACTTGCTTTTGCAACTTTACCTCAATGGGCTTTATCCACAACATGATACATCCACAAACTTCATACATAGCACCCTTGCATTTTACCAATCTTCATGGCATCCAAACATATGTTCTTTCAAATCATATATGATTAAATGTGACCAACCTTCAAAGCTTCAATATCATGCTAAAAAGTCCACATAATCATGTATGCAAATCACCAATCATTTGAGCATATATTCAGCCCATTGTATGCCAATTAATATGGCTACATAAACCTGAACATTATTAGCTTGTGTAGGCTTTATAAATATCCTTTTGCTCATCCAAAAATCATGAAACATGTATACATATTATCCTTGATCACATATGCATACATTCTTGCACGTTAGACATCAATGGTCAACTATAAATTCAACTTATATTCAGCCTAAGCATGGATGTCCAAAATTGTCATTCATCTTGAGCATAAACCTCACAAGCGTGCATACATAAGCATCTTCATTGCATATATTTCTTGCACCAAATAAGAAATCATATAGTGTTATTCTCAAGCTTACATATAAGCTTCAATATTAAGCCATGTACATAATAGAATATTGCATTGCATTGGATTTAACACAACATAAAAAGCATGGATACAATGTTCTTATACAACTAGTAGTTGCACATCCAAGATTCTTTGCTTGAATCTTCCTTGTCTTGTATAGGCTGCTCATAAAGCTTCATTCAAGTGATTAGTCTCACATATAGCAAGATTCAATGATCACCATATATATATATATATATATATATATATATATATATACAGAGAGAGAGAAGGACAAGAGAATGTATGAATTCAAATAACATAAAGCAAAAAAAAAATCTTACATACAAAAGCTTTATCTTCATATCTTTGGAATATCTTGAATGTTGCATACTCCATAGGTGCATCAAGATTTCCTTTTCCATCTCTGCATATTCTTCAAGTTCTCTTCTTTATGCAATCGTATGCTCCAATAACAATGGTCTATAATAGAGCTCTGTTGGTATATTTAGGTAGTGATGTGTGTGAACACACTAGGACCGCCGGGGCACTTTTTTCCCTCTTTAGGAGGTTTTTTTCCCCTGGCTTGTATATATGCCTATTGCCCTAATGGGCTATTAATCTTTGTACATTCTCTAGTAATACATTCAGTATTGTGTGTTGTGCTCCAAGCTTCTTCTTCTTCCTTGTGTTGTTCGCGTGCTTCCGTAGATGTCTAACTCCAACAATTGGTATCAGAGCAGGTCGTCGCTTCATATAGGGCGCCATCGACACTCCTCCGTTTGTAGTCTCAAAATCGCACGAATTTTGGTGAGCATACTCAGCGTGTTTTCGAGATCAAAACATCTTCACTTTGTGGTGCCGAAATCACGATCTGAGCTCGTTTTGGCCTCCGAACGCACTATCACAGCACTTGTGCAGGCTATTTCATCTTTTTGTGCCAAAGGTATATATGAGTTTCTGTCCGCCAGTATAAGTGTCTCGAAGTCTGCTACAAGTCTAGCAGAATTCATCTGGGCAATTTCGTTCAACTTTTTGAGATACAGTCAATTTTCTGCATCAGGTATTTTAGTCACCGGCCATGGCTAAAAGAAGTGATGTATTCTGTATGTTGGTTGTTGAGGATAATTTGGATGGTACCAACTACCCATTATGGGCTTATATGATCCGACATGTGTTGGTTGCAAAAGGACTGTGGAACATTGTGCAGGGTGTCGAAAAATGTCTTATCACACCTACAACTGTTACAATTGCAGGTATTGAAGATGATGCGAAAGGTATCAAAGATGATGATATTCTACACATTCCTGCTCGTGCTACAGTTTCTGTTGCACCTACTGCAGAGCAGATTTGCAGGGATGGTAGGGATGCCCAGGCACATGCATTGATAGCTTTATCTGTGAAACGTGCCATTATTCCTCACATTCACTCTTGTAGAACAGCTAAGGATGCTTAGGATACACTTACCGCATTGTACCAAGCTAGTTGTTGAACGAAAGAACAGGTCACTCATGGAGATGGCGAGGTGTTTATGGTCAAGAGTCAAGCTTTACCACATAGTTTTTGGCTTGAGGCTATCATGTGTGCAGCATATGTATTGAACAGGTGTCCCACTAAAGCACTGCAATCTATCACTCCATATGAAGCTTGGCATGATCACAAGCCATATGTTGCTCATCTGCGTGTTTTTGGTTGTTTGGCATATGCATTAGTGCCTGAACAACATCACAGAAAATTGGATGATAAAGCAGTAAAATGTATTTTTGTTGGGTATAGTTCTAAAATTAAAGGCTATCGTTTGTATCATCCACAGACTAAATGCATTCTGGTTAGCCGTGATGTTGTTTTTGTGGAAGATGCTATTCAGTCATTGCTTTCATGTACTAAGGAGACATCTATTAGCTCCAAAGACATGTATGATACTTTGTTGCCTCTTTTTACAGGTGGACAGTGTAGTGCCGGTCCCAATGAGGCAACTTCTCAACCTTTGCAAGTTTCATGTGATGATGCAAATCATTCCATTTCTGATGCAGATTTACATGATGCACTAGTTGATGAGAGAGCTGATATTGAGCAAGCAAAAACTATGCCAAAATGGCTGGTCTAGACTTTGCATGACACTAAATTAGATGCACCTCTATCATATCGTACTCGTTCAGGCTCTCATAGTGCCTCTTTTGCATCAGATTGCTATGCTATGACTACATCTAGTCTCTATGATGAGAATAAGCCTATTTTGTTTGATGAAGCACAAAATTCAGAAAATTGGATGGTTGCTATGCAATCTGAATATGATGCTATATAGAAGAATGGTACTTGGTCTTTATGTGACTTGCCTCCTAGCAAGAAGGCCATTGGCATTAAGTGGTTATACAAGTTGAAGCGTAAATCGGATGGTACAGTTGACAGGTACAGGGATAGGCTTGTTGTAAAGGGTTATGCACACGAAAGAGGCACTGATTTTGATGAGACCTTTGCACCTACATGCCGTATGACTACTGTTTGGAGCATCTGTGCAATTGCAGCTCATCATGGTTGGAATGTACATCAATTGGACATTAAAATAGCATTTTTGAATGGTGACTTGCATGAAGAAGTGTATGTTTTTCAACCTCGTGGCTTTGTGCAGAAAGGGCATGAAAACTAGGTGTGCAGGTTAAAGAAGGCATTATATGGTTTAAAGCAAGCACCATGTGCTTGGTATGAGAAGATACATGCCTATCTGATTGCACATGGTTTTGAGAACAGTCCAACTGAAAGCACCTTATATGTTAAGCGTGCTAATGATGTACTTCTGATCATTGTTGTCTATGTTGACGACATGCTGCTCACTGGTCCTATTGAGAAGCATATTGCTGATTTTAAGGCTCATTTGCATGCCTCATTTGAGATGTGTGATTTGGGGCATTTGCATCACTATTTGGGCATTCATTTTACGCAAGTTGATGGTGGAATGGCTTTGTGTCAAACAAAATATCTTGACACATTATTGCAGCGCTTTGGCCTTGAAGACTGTAAGCCTATTGCCACTCCTATGGAGACAGGTTTACGATTGAGTCTTCATGATGCTGGAGATGCATTTGATGTTGTTCTCTATCAGCAAGCTGTTGGATGCTTGATTTACTTATGCATTACTCGGCCAGATATTCAATTTGCTATCTCATAGATGAGCAGGTTTATGCATTGCCCAGGAGTCAAGCATTGGCAGAAAGTTAAGCGTATCTTTCCCTATTTGAGTGGTACTCGGCTACTTGGGTTGTTTCATCCCAAGGGGGGATCACTACCGTCAGATTTGCATGCTTTTTCTGACTCTGATTGGGCTGGTTGCTATGACACTTGTGTGTCCACTAGTGGCTTTTGCTCATGCTTGGTAGCTCATGTATATCTTGGTTGAGCAAGAAGCAGCCTATTGTGGCCACTTCTAGTTGTGAGGCTGAGTAGAGGGTAGCTTTCACAGTTACTGTTGAGTGTGTGTGGCTCAGACACCTTATGGCTGATTTGGGTGTTGGTTAGACTTCTGCCACCACCATCTTCACTGACAGTCAGAGCGCATTGGCAGTTGCGAGGAACCCTGTGTTCCATGCTCGCACTAAGCACATTGAGGTGCATTATCACTATGTCAGGGAGAGATTCTCTACTTGGAAGATCAGCTTGGCATATGTGCCCACGCAGGAGAACGTTGGAGACCTTTTCACGAAGGCTCTACCTAGGGAGAAGTTTGAATCTTTCTGCAAAGCTTTGGGCTTACTTCCTTTTGTGGAGTGATTTCCACATAGCTTGGCACTTCCTTATACATGAGTGCAAGCTCCTTGTTCACCGCATCACTCCTAGGGGGGATTTGTTGATATATTTAGGTAGTGATGTGTGTGAACACACTAGGATCGTCGAGGCACTTTTTTCCCTCTTTAGGAGGTTTTTTTCCCCCGGCTTGTATATACGCCTATTGCCCTAATGGGCTACTAATCTTTGTACATTCTCTAGTTATACATTCAGTATTGTGTGTTGTGCTCCAAGCTTCTTCTTCTTCCTTGTGTTGTTCGCGTGCTTCCGCAGACGTCTAACTCCAACAAGCTCTAATACCGAAATGTGGAGACATTTCACTCCAATATTACATAGAGGAAGTTAGAGAACCTCTTCTACAAACTGCCTTGTAAGCCATGCTTACCAAAGCCTAATTCAGTCACAACTCAGAGATCCAATGACTCTACAATTTTTTTCACACACAGTATACACTCTTATCTTTCTAAAAAGCTAGAAAAACTCCATTTAGAGTTAGTATGACTAGGCAACCAATTGTCTAAAGATAGACTATCTATCAACTGAGGTTCACAAGAAATCTTGCCAATAACTACTAGAGAAGAATCTAGTAGAGATCTTAAACAAAAAGAAAGAATGAGAGATAATATTTCCAATAAGATGTCATATCCATTAAAAGGATAAGTACATAGAGAGATATCCCCTTCACAAGGTGTGCTACGTATAGAAAGGTATGTAGCTACCTATGTGCCTTTTAACACACTATTGAGGTCCCTTCTCATATCCATTGGTGCAAGAATGACTAGCATATTATTCTATACCATCTCCTTATCATCTCTATAGATTTTCACATTCAAAAGCCTTCTCTCTCTCTCTCTCTCTCTCTCTCTCTCTCTCTCTCTCTCTCTCTCTCTCTCTCTCTCTCTCTCTCTCTCTCTCTCTCTCTCTCTCTCTCTCTCTCTCTCTCTCTCTCTCTCTCTCTCTCTCTCTCTCTCTCTCTCTCTCTCTCTCTCTCTCTCTCTCTCTCTCTCTCTCTCTCTCTCTCTCTCTCTCTCTCTCTCTCTCTCTCTCTCTCTCTCTCTCTCTCTATCTATCTCTCTCTCGCTCTCTCTCTCTCTCTATCTATATATATACATATATATATATATATATATATATATATATATATATATATATATATATATATATATATATATATATATATATATATATATATATATATATATATATATATATATATATATATATATATATATATATATATATAGAGAGAGAGAGAGAGAGAGATAGATAGATAGATAGATAGATATGTGCATTGGAGTTTGTGACTCTTCACCCACCCTTGCATCTTCTCTCACCTCTTGACCTTTCACTTCTTGTCCTTTCTCCTTCAATTGCCTTGGGTGACATTTGATGCTCCAAATCACTCCATATGGATAAGGTTGCACCCTTTGTTTTAGTATTTCATCCTTCCAATCATAGTATGGATTTTATCTAAGCCATAAATACATTGCACCTTTTACTTTAACACTCTCCTTTAACTTAGGAGTGCAAGCTTTATATTTTTAAGACCTAGCTTCCTTTTGAGCTTACAAGAAATACATAACTGATGAAGAGGTAAATAATCAGAGGTGAGTATGTGTCAACCCTCACAATTGGAGCTTTCACAAGCTCCATAACTTTCAACGTTTGGTGCATGATTGTATTCCTATAGTCAATTACCTGAGAAAAAAAGCATCCCCACTAGAAATAATAGTAGCAAGATGAAGAAATCTAGGGCAAGAGGCTCAAGAATATGCACTCATTGGTGATAATCTATACAAACATTGAATAGACAGATACATGAGACTATGTGTCCATGAGAGCGAATACTTGATGATTTTAGAAACTACACACCAAGGTGTTCCAAGAGGGCATTTTGGGCCTAATAGAGTGATCAAAGCCATATTATTTTCAGGATTCTGGTGGCCCACTCTTCATATGGACACACATACATATGTGAAGAGCTGTGACACATGTTAGTAAACTATATATCGAATGCGCAAAGACAAAATGCCATTGAGATCCATGATGGGAGGAGGTGCATTCTCTAAGTGGGATATAGATTTTGTAGGACCCATTAATCCCCCTTATTAGAGGATCTCATGCTGAATTTATAATTGTAGCCATGGATTATCTGACCAAATGGGTAGAAGTCAAGGTCACTAGAAAGAATGATGCACAAGTGATGGCAAAATCCTTGTTCAAAAACATCGTTACAAGATATGGGTTGCCTATAGAGTTGGTAAATGATCGAGGAACTCACTTCCTAAATGAAGTCATTGAGTATCTATTGTAAGATTTTATGGTAGTTCTCAAAAATTCAACACCATATCATTCTCAGAGAAATGGATAGGCAAAAAGTACAAACAAGATCCTATGCAATGTACTGACTAAGCTCGTCGACAATAAATGCTCTAACTAGGGAAAATAGTTACACCATCTTGTTTGTAATACAGGGCGGCGTACAAGACAGTACTCAATACAACTCCCTTTCAGATGGTCTTTGGTCAAAATGCAATGCTTCCATTGGAATTCCTAATACCAACTCTCAAGGTTGCACAAGAGCATCAATGGACAGACAATGAGCTCTCTTCTAGGATTATGGACTTAGAGCACTTAGGAGAAACTAGTCTAAAGGTAGCAACATGAATGTATGCATCCACGAAGAGGAAGAAGGCTTACTTCGATGCGCATGTGAAAGACAAGGGCTTGAAAGTTGGCGATTTAGTATTGTTCTACACTTTGAAGCAACATGCTCATAAGTTAGAGAAATGCAGTTATGGACAATAGACTTTCAACAAGTGGAGTAGTGCAATTAACCCTTTTGGAAGGAGATGTAATTCCAAATTACATTAGTGGGTGGAGTCAAGCTCTATCAAGAACCTTTGATGGAGCACATGCTTAGAAGACTGGCCTTGGCTAGGTGGCATAAGGACAAAGAGAAAATAACTCATGAAGAAGATCAAGCTAAAGTCCTAGAGCACATTAAACATATGAAATTAAGATGATAATGGATAACCATAGAAAGAAATTATAGAGTGGAGGAGCTCAATCTAGTCAATGTCATTCCCCACATAAAGGTCCCTAAATACAACATGGTTATGTGCCATGCCAAGCTAAATGCTTCCCCTAGCATAGTTGATAGATGACCATTCATTACAGTCAAGTTAGGGCAAGGCACTACACTCAAGAAAAATAGAGCATTGATTGACTCAAGTGCAAGAATGAGTGCAATTAGGCATTTCTATTGTCAAGACATGGATATGAAAATGAATCCAAGTGAGGCATACCTCATAGGATTAGGAGGCATGGAAACCCCTTGCATGGGTGAGGTGGAAATTTCTATCCTCGTAAAAGATTTCACTTTGATAGTAAAGCTCTTAGTATGCCATGATGAAGATCTTATAGAACCATTGATTCTAGGCCAATACTAGATATACAATCACTCAATGAACTTAAATATTAGAAAATGCCTTCTCCAGCTCTAGGTGGCTAAACAACACCTTACAATCAAGCTAGAAAACCAGGTGTCACACATCTTAGAAATAGGTGCCTAAACAACCCTAGGACCACCCCCACCTACTAACCCTTAACTAGATAAATCATTCACTGACCCCTTTTTGTAATTCCTTAAAGATGCCTATCTTAACCGACCACCCTTGTAATAATCATCCTCTCAAAATCTTGTAATAAGTGATAACATCAATCATGCATATAAGATCATGCACTATAAAAGTATGAATATAGGAAGTTTAGTGACTTGCATCAAACACAAAGACATCATTAATATAACTCCACATCACCAGGCACATTTGATGCATATCAGTATTGGAAAGGGTTTCTTGACATGACATATTGAGATCGACATTTTTTTCCCATAATAATGTGTTCTTATTTTGTAGCAAATCCTTGTAAAACACAAACAAGTTCACAATGCAAGCAAAAGGTTCATATGTGGTGGGTCCCAATTAGCACTGAGTGGATGATCTGAACTCACCAATGGAGGAGTACCCTTTGCTTCCACCCCTCAGAATTCTTGGGAATTGACCACATCCATGCAAATTCTCATTGGTTTCAAGGACTCAAAGGACCTCTCGCCAATGTAGAGTACATATCTGAGGTGAAATTTTCTTTCAACAATGTATGGGGAAGATACCAGTTCTTTTCCCAAGAGTTTGAAAACCTATAAAGTACAACAAAGCTATAGTTATATGGGAGAAGGTTGGATTCAAGGAGTAGTTTGAAGCACAGTTACCAAAAATAGATTTCTATAGTTTTTTATATTTGATTACTATTCTTTAACCCCGGCCAAAGAAAGAGCTTCTTGGAACTTTTGTTTTTTCCTCTCTAGTCATCGATCCAACTTTCAAGAAGTTCAAGCTGATGTGTAAGCTAATTAGGTAGCCCTAATGATAAATGGCAGCTATGTTCCATCAAAGAAAGAGATTGTACTTCCAAAAACCATGAAGGGAGATGTGCTAAAATGGTCCCAAATTTTAGCTATTACACTAGAGCTATCCACACCTCAATGGATATGTATGCAGCATTTCACATTCCTAGCTCACGACTATTTTACTGAACCTCATAAGCATGTGTGGTTTAGTTTGTATCTAGGTAACAATCTATCTTGGACCATCAATCTAGCACATTGGATAGAGGAGCAGCTATACTTAGCCAATCATAGGTGGGCTAGGAAACTGTGAATCATGGCAGTTGTGTGATTACAAGGCTTTTCTATATATCTCTAGCCTATGGCATACCGATTGAATGTGCTCTCACTAGCACTCAGCTACAAGAGTATAAGAGCACCCATTCAACCACCTCCTAGTCAACAAAGCATATGAGAGGATCCATCCCTTGCTTGCACATGGACACTTCACCACCACCTCAACCATCTCCCCAACCATCACCACCAACACAACACCATCAACAATAGTCATCTCCAAACTAGCCACAATAGAACTTGTGGTGACAAAACCCAAAGACACTATTGCGTTAGGAGGGTTCATGTGTCCAATTTAGAACAAGCGAATATATGTGCTCAACACAATATTTGTTGTTGAGATGCAAGATCCCCTTAATACTGACTTCCAATTCTCTGATACACAACTTATTGCACATTAATATAAATGACCCAACTACCCAAGTTCCCAAAGCAATGGGGAAGAAGGCCACACTAACATAGGCTAGGAGGATAATGAGCATACAATAACAAAGATGATGAAGAAGATAATACAATTCAATGAGATCGAGGAGAGTTTCATGACACACATGACCAACAAGAGGAACATCAAAACACCTAGGAAGAGCATGGAGAAGTTCAGCTCACTACAGATGAGCCCATCCTAGATAGATCCAATTACACCTTCGTGTTGCAAAGGCTTTATGCAACCATGCAAGCAGTTTAGAACCAATGAAAAATCACTGAGGAACAAAGCCAAGATATTTTACAATGAGAACTCGAGAATAGTGGATTTGATGCTCATTTCACTGACATCTTCCACATGCTAAGAGAGATAGAGGGTGTAGTAGAGGCCCTCAACTTCTTGTTGTAAAGACCACTTCAAAGATTTGATCTCCATCATGTCAGTTTTCTCCCTAGTGCAAGTCAGCATATTCAAGTTCCATTGCCACCTAAACTCTCCTATCGATTTACCTTTGCAGACATACACCTCCACCCATCCCTCCAATCTATATGAACTCCCTCATCGAGCCCACCATTCCCTGAAGCATCATTAGTTCCCCCCTCTCCCAAGATATTCAAACCACCTTTGAGACATCCCACATTTACCACCTCATTCACACATACCTATCATGTCCCCACCTACATCCCCTCCCCCTACATCTAGCATATCCATAGAAACTATTCTTGTAACTTCACTGCCCACCACTACCCTTTCCACTTCCATCATGAGTTTTCCACCCATCCAACCCACCATAGCACCATTTCCATCGTCAACTCATTCTCCATCCTTCCCACCATTTCCACTTGTACCACCCTTTTGCATACCTATTGATCAATCATTTACATCCTTTACCACAATTATCACTCTATATGTCCCATCCTTCCTCCAACCCTTCCTCAATCCTCTGATTGAAAAAATCTTATCCCAAATAAAATTACCTTACTCCACCCTGCTAGCTCAACCATCCTTACTAACCAGTTTTTTTTTTGCACTTGCACTCTCACCTACACTTATTCCAATTTTCATAGTTGGCACCATAGTCACCATGTGCAATTCCATGGACATTTCACCATTCACAACAGCTCCACCTACACTTAACACATCACTTCCCATCCCTCCTCCACTAGCTTCACAATCACTCACAAACATGTTCACAGTAGCATCCATTATTCCCTTATCCTCCCCCTTTCACATATTGATTGTCATACAATCATGCATCAAGATTCCACTTAATTGTCATCCACCATTGGCACTACATTACATCAAATGTTCACTAGTATGCATCAAGTGCATGAAGAATCATATGACAAACATAGCAGTCATGATGTCAATGAAAATTTTTTATCTAATGCAAACAAAATTTAAATTCTTTCAAAAGATTCGGGCAACTCATGTCTCGATGCTAGGATTTGTGCATGGAAATTTAGATTTGGTGTATGATATGAATACAAATCCCTCACTTAAGACCTATTACACATGGCACTATTAGATAAAATACCTACCTGCGTGTTACAAGAAAACGTTCAAAGAAATGTTCACCACAAAGCTCTAGGAGTATCACTCAAAGGAGTTCATAACTAGGTCAATACATCTTATTCAACTCTTTGCCTATGAACAACTCACGTACTCAATTCACTATCGATATCCACCACAAGATAGACCATATGCCATAGCGTGGGATAAATGGGAAGCAAATCTAACATGTTGTCACTCTAGCACAATGGCAAGTACCAACATGAGGAGATACACCTCATAAATGTCAATCCGTGGAGACATGAGGACCGGTATGAAGACCAAGAGCAAGTGAAGTGCACAAGTGTGTGAGTGAAAGCATACAAACATGCACACACATACACACACACGCACACAAGGTAAGAGCAAAGAGTGGAACAAAGGAAGAACTTGGATTACCAAAGAACTCTCTTACAAAGCTGAAATCTACAACTAGCTAACCTCAAAAATGAGCTTTCCAGCCCTTTTATAGTTCTTTGAGTGTTTTTGGCCCTGTCCAGACCTAGTGTCCGGCCTACTTAAAAATTAGGTTCCAAGGCTTATTTGGGGACTCAAACGGAATCTAAAAATTATGAAAAATTGGTAGGATGATCCTTCTAGTACTCCTCAAGCTTGAGGAATCCTCGGCTTGAACAAAATGGAGTCGTAAAAATGGAAAATGGTATTTACAATGGTTTTTAGTGACAAAAGTCACTATATTTATAGGGATTTCTTCTGAAAATTTGACATGTGCTTCTTGGAGCTCCCTACATGCTCCTTCTTCTTTAGTGTGTCCACTTCATTGATGCGCTTCGCTGCTTATGTGTGACCTTAACTGTCAACACTCCCCCCCCCTCTAGAGTCTCGTCCCAGACATACCCTTGTTGTAGTGGTTGTTCCATGTAGTGTGTGGAGAGATAGTGTCCATCATGTATCCACCAGAGTGGTCCATCTTCCAATTGTAGCTTGGGTAGTTGTCGGGTTCATCATTTTTTCATTGCTACCTTTGTATGGACTTCTTCCTTGTATTCCAGCTTGATGGTGTCCTTGTGAGCTTTCAAAAATTGTGAGCTACTCAAAAGAGGTTGTCAATGTTGATTATGAGCCACTCTCATGGTGGATGGCTTCCTGGCTCTTGTTGTTGGCACTGTGATGTCCTCTGGTTCTTCCAAAGATGGCTTCCCTAGTTTCCATACCAAGTACTCGTGACCCATAACGACTAATGGGTAAGTGCATTAGTGCATGGGTTGGAAGAAGAAATTGCCTTGTGCACGGCCGTGTAATGTAGCCCTATGCATGCATACTTTGGAAATGCATTGGAAGAATTATGGCGCAAGAAATTGGGTCTTGAGCAAAGTGCTCAAGGGTATGCCGATGAAGAGGTTTCCTAATCGACCATGGTTATGTTGTTGTTGAAGCATACAATTCTTACCATGGTGAAAGGTCCGTCGAGTGATTGACCATCAGCTTGTCTTCCATTGTTGATGGATATCCTTGTTGATGGTTCACCTGGGAGATTCTTCAAACGCACAATCCCGTTCTTTCTCTCATCTTCTTCCTCTTCTTCTTCTTTTTTTCTTCTCTTTTTTTTTTGAACAATGGAGTAAAACAAGAAAAACAGTGTTAGCATCAATAAAATATTTTATACAGGTCAGATGTGTTGCATCTGCATGGGATCCTCAATTGTGTCTATGCAGGGCCGTGTAATGTGGCCCTATGTTGATGCATACTTTGGAAATACATGACCTGAATGGTGCAAAAGACAAGGTTATGCCAAAGGCATATGGTTGTTGCACGTCGAGGCTTTCAAGGTTGTTAGTGGACGTTGATGAGTCTTTGTTGGAGGTCACCAGTGGATCCTGAAATGATGTGCGCGGTCGGTGGTGAAATGACAATTGACCATTTCTCCCTTTAGGGATCCATTTGAGAACAGTGCTCGGTAGCATAGAGACTGACTTTGGCTTCTTCATCTGTGGGTGGTTGTTTGTCTTTGTTATCCCTCCCGATTGGCGTTTTGTTTTTGTGGGTGCTATTGGTGCTTTTGGTTTCCAAACCCATATCCTTGTTACTTGTCTTCGTACTATTGTCAAAGAGTTGAGTGTATCTTCATTTGGTCTTTCTGCTTGGTTCTTACCCTGTTCTCTTCTTGGCTTCATTTTTGAGACCTTTGGCATGGTGGGGAGCCGAGACCTTTGTGCATGTAACAGTTCCTTGGGTACCCACATGTGTAATTGTCTTTGTTGAGCTACAACTAATTTCTTAGGCACCCAAATTTGTATGTTATTATGGTCGGCCTTCATCGATTGCTTTGGTACCCAAATTTTTCGAAGACCATAGGATTGAGCTGGTCCTCCTTTCTTGGTACCTCTTTTAGCATGGTTGGCTTGCCTCAATGGGAAGGGTTGTGGCAAAGCTAGTGGTCGTTCTCCTTTTCGTACCCAAATCTGCCTCATGCCCTGAGCTTCTGTCTGCTTGCACTTGGTTTGACTATTTGATGTAGCTGTGTGCATGTACTGTGTTACTTGCCTCTTTGATTGAATTGTTGCGGCTGCAAGAGTCTTTAAAAAAGAAGAAGGGTCCTCCCTGGTGAGACTGCCCTTTCATGATTGAGTCCATCTAGATCACATCTTTCTTGACACATACAACATCTTCTTTTCTCCGATTAGGTCTAAAAGAACTAAGAGAATGCGTGCTACTTGGCTTTGTGCTCATGCAATTCTCTAATTCTAATGTGATGCATTGTTCATGTACCCAAACTTGAAGAATTTGTCCTTTAAGTTTTAAGTTGATGGCATGGTCATAGATACAGTATTGACCCAAGACAAGTGGTTCTGTAAGGTCCTCATCTTCACACACGAGCATTTTGACTCTCATTGGAACATCTTGAAGATAGATGGGAAGCTCTACCTCGCCCAAACAAGGGGTTTCCACACCTCCCAATCTGATGAGATAGGCTTCAATAGAATTGATGTTCAACTATAGATCTTGGCAGTATGAAAGTCTAACTACACTAGTTGCTGCACCAGAGTCAATCAATGCTCTCACAATCCTTGCATTCTTCCCTTGTCCTACCGTGATGTTCACAAAGGGACGTCGATCAATTATTTGAGAAGCAACTGCACTTGAGGTTTGACACATGGCCATGTGGTATCTTTGGGCCTCACGATTGATATCTAGGCCTAGGCATCTTAACTTATTTCGCCTAATGTGTTCTCTAGCCTCTGCCTGGGCTTCTTCTGACACCCTTAACTCTTCTTCTTTTCGCTTCTTTGCAGTGTTGAGTCTCTTTAGCATATCCTCTGTAAGAGGTTCTTGATATAGCTTGACTCGACAACCACTAATATAGCTTGGCAAGACATCGCCTTCTAGTGTGGCCAATTGAACAGCACCACTAGTGGAAATTCTATTAATGATCATGGGTCCGTATCCTCTTTTTTCCAATTTACGGGCATGTTGCTTTAGTGTATAAACCAACACTAGGTCTCCCTCTTTCAATCCTTTTTCTTTGATATGTGCATCGAAGTATGCCTTTTGCCTTTTCTTTGTAGCATAGATGCCTGCAGCCGCTCGTAGCCTTGTCTCACCTAAGCGTTCTAGATCAAAGATCCTAGAGGATAACCTGTGTCCATTCCACTCATGCCCTTGTGCTCCTTTTAAAGTTGGGATTAGAAAGTCCAATGGTAGCACAACATTTTATCCAAAGACCATCTAAAATGGGTGGCATTGAGTATCGTTTTATAGGCAACTCGATAGGCCCAAACAGCATGATGAAGTTGTTTGTCCCAATCAGAGTGTTTGTTATTTACTAGTTTTGTCAGTACATTACATAGGATCTTATTTGTGCTCTCGGCTTGTCCATTAGCTTGTGGATGATAGGGGGCCAACTTCTTATGTATCACCAAGAATTCTTGAAGAAGATTTTTAGTGACTTCATTCAAGAAGTGTGTACCTTGATCACTCACTAATTCTATTGGTAGCCCATATCTAGTGAACACGTTCTCAAATAAAAACTTAGCTGTAGTTTGAGCATCATTCTTTGTTGTGGCTTTGACTTGTACCCACTTTGTAAGGTAGTCGGTGGCTACAATAATGTACTCAGCATGGGAGTTTCTAGCTAGGGGGTTAATAGGACCTACAAAGTCTATACCCCATTTCGAAAATGCACGTCCTCCCATCATTGGCCTCAAAGGCATCTCATCTTTTCTAATTGGGTATTGGGCACGTTGGCATGTGTCACATTTCTTCACATAGGTATGTGCATCCATATGAAGAGTGGGCCACCAAAGTCCCAAGAATAGAAAATTCTTGATTACTCGGTCAAAATGTCCGCCTGCAACACTGCTATGGGTAGTTTCTAAGATTTTCAAATAGTCTGATTCATGAACGCACAATCTTAAGTAGCCATCTTTGCCCCTTCGGTATAGGTTATCGCCTATGAGGGTGTAGTCTTGAGCCTCTTGCTCCAGGCTTCATTTTCTTGCTAGACTAGCCTCGCTAGGTAGTGTCGCTAGTTCCAATCTGGAAGTAGCGACACGTGATAAAGGGTGGCATGCTCCACTGGGGGTCTCTCTGTGCACGTTGGAAAATTCTTAATCCACTCATGATTTCTTTGTCCATACTAGGCCAATACACTCCCAAACGTTTTAGATTTTGCAATGTTCATTGTTTAGAATAGTGATTCCCTAAAAATCCTTCATGGGCTTGTTGCAACCAACTACTATGTTCATCGTCCTCGACACAATAAGCTAGAACACCTTTCGTGTCTTGTTTATACATCCTTCCTACCAATATTCGATAGCTTTGTGACCGTACAATTTCATCCTTGTTCGTCTTCACATTCTTGTTTGTAGGTTCGAAGGTTAGGATAGGCACCAACTTATTTGCCCATTTAGGAACAACTTCTAAATTGAACAGATAAGCATCAGGCAATTCATCAGACACTCCTTGCGGGGACTCGCCTAAAGTGATGCGAGAAAGGTGATCCGCTCTGAGGTGGGTCTTACCTTTCCTAACAACAACTTCAAAGTCATATTCCATTAGTAAGAGGAACCATCTTACTAAGCATCCAGTATGGCAAGGTTTATTGACCAAATATGATAAGGTCTGATGATCAGTGAAAAAGTTAAACTTGTTGGCCAATAGATAGTGTCTAAACTTTTTTACAGCATAAACCATGCCTAAGCCTTCTCTCTCAATAGTTGTATAATTTTGTTCTACAGAATTTAGTTGTCTGCTCGTTTTCCATTCTTCTTGGGCACCACTACAATGGGGGACACCCATTCAGTATGCTCAACCTCATAGATAAATCCAACTTCAATCAGCCTGTCAATTTCTTCTTTGATTTTAGCTACATAAGTGTCATTATATGTGTAGGGCTTTTGTTTGGTGGGCTTGGCATCTGCTATCATGGGGATCGTATGAGAACAAATTTTTGGATCTACTCAGTTCAAATCTCTATAGTGCCACGCAAACACGTCCCTATATTCCCTTAACAAGGCTACCAACTCTGCTTCCTCTTCTTTACTTAGGTCATCTCCTATGTGTGTACATCTCTCTTCATTCTCTTCAATGGTGACTATGATTTTTTTCGTCTTTTCTTTGTTATCATACGCTTCTCCTGTGGTGGCCTCTCTTTTAGGCATTCGTACCAAAATTTTTCGGTCCTCAACTTCGTATTTCTTGAAATTCTCTAGTACTTTGAACAATGATTCCTTCTCTTCTTGTTTCACTCCTTGTCTTTTCTTTTTCTTGTGACCTCCTTCACTTCCATCCTTTGAATTGATAGTTTTAATGCTTGTGAGAGGTTCTTCTTCTTTTTGGATAAATAATCCTATATCTTCTAGATAATGCTTCTCGGAGTCAAAGCAACTATCCATTAAAATGGACTCTAGATCATCGTCATTTTCTCCTTCTTCTATGACATCACTAGGGTCACATTCTTCTAGCAATGGCTGACACATGAACACTGAAATATCATAACCCATCTCATCACAATGAGGTGTCCATTGTTCTTCATTGACTGCAATGTCCATGGTGGCTAAGATTTCTACCCAATCATGAGGCTCAAATTCCTCATCCGAAAAGATCATCGGTGTATAGGCTGGGTCTTTAACTAGTCTATCTCCTTGAGAAATTCCTTTTTCTCTTGCCTTTAAGTGTTTTTCCTCTTCCTTTGTGACCTTACACATCCACAAATGAGTATCTTCATGCATCCAGGATGTATCAGATGAACTTTTAGAATGCAGAGAGCTTGGATCTTCTTGCTCCTTGTGGATAGAATTCCATTGTAGGGGTGGTACATCTCTGAAGGTGTAATCCTTCAAATTGACCTTGGTTGTGACCCCTAAGCACTGCAAGTATAAGGAGTTGGTTGCCCAATCCTGTACAACTTGTAGATGTCGTAGGAAGGGCCTTCCTAGGATCATTTCATAGGTATTAGTTTTACCAAAGTCACATATAGCAAAGGTGTGCTCAAACTCTACACCACAAGTGGTTATAGGTATCCCTTCTAGCAATCCTAGAGGTCTTTCCACATGGCTGTCAGCCATCTGAAGCTTCATTCTAGTTGGTGTTAATGCAGGTTTACCCCATTGCTTCCATAGGGAAGTGGACGCAACAGCAACACCAGCACCAGGATCTATGATCGCTTTGGTTGTGTAACCTTGGTAGGTGATCATAAGATAAGTATTACCTTCCTCGCTCATGTCCCCTATTTTGTCCAAAGGTATCTCTGGAACTTTTTGCTTAGAGTCTGCTTTTGGCATATTGGAATCAAGTTTTGGAACCTGATCCTTCACATGATTCCATAGCTCAGGTTTTGCTTTGAGCAGCTCCTCTATAGTGAGATGACACTAAACCTTAGTGTCCTTCACGACATCAGCGTTTCTTGGAACCACTGAGTCTTTGTTTCTGATCACTATTGTGGGAGCTCTGATCTTGAGGGATTCAGATTCCCATGGGCCTGTGAACTATGGCAACTCTTGTAAAGAATTGGATTCAAATCTTGAATTTTTTTCCTCTTGTTACTCTACTTGGTCTCCATAAATAGATGGAATGTCTTGTGGAAATTAATCATGAAGATCATCAATCTCAAGAATAGGAGGGGGTTTATCTGTCTCCTTGGCCCATTTCTCTTCTTGTATTTCCCTGCAAGAACTTTTGAGAGTGTTCTTGAATTGAAAGAGGTTCTCCCTCATCTATGGAGTCAGGAACATAGACTTTCTTTGGTGATGAGCTTTCTCTTTCAATAGTTGGTTGAGCATGTGGAGGTAAAGAAACTTGTGGTTTATTTACCAACTGCTCTAATCTATCTAATAAGCCTTGGAAGTGCAAACCCAATGTAATTGTATTCGTCTAATTGAACGATTGATTGGCCTCGAACATAGCTTGAGCTAGTTCCACCATTTTTATGCACATTTTTGTCCGTTCAATCTCTCAATATGCTCTAAGGTAGCTCTTGTCTAGGTTTGCAAGTGTTGGCCCTTCTTGAATTCGAGCCTGGTATGCCTTGAACATCATGTCCAAGACTTCTGGGGTTGGATCTGCAAGAACAGACCCTGGTTGTGGTCTATTTACAATGTTTGGTGGGTGGGGATGACGTGGTGTGGATGGAGTTTTGACATGCGAGGGGCTTTGAGAGGCAATATCTTCTATTTTTGTATTTGCATCTTTCAAGATTTCTTCTAGTTCAGATAACTTTTTGGTCCACTTACGATTGGCCTTCTCTCTAGTATCCTTCCATGTTCTTGTCCTTCTCTTACTAGGCTCTCCTGACTCACTTGTCTCTGATTGCTCAGTTGTTTTAGCTTGTTGTAAGGCTTGTGCTTTAGTAATTGCATGTACAGGAGTCACATTATCGCTATTGTAACTTGAATCCCCTACTAAGCCTACCATAACGGGTGTAACCTTTGGTGCACTAGAGGGATGTCTGGGACAATCTCTCAAGAGTTGTTCCTTGCCACACTCAAGACAAACGACTTGTATTGTGATGTTCTGCCCTTGTATCGGAGCTGGTGGGTGGGGTGGTTGTTGTCCTGGTATAGGTTGAGGTTGGCTATATCCTCCATGTTCATACGGTCTAGTTGCTCCTCGTGGTCCTGGACATGGGTTATACCTAGGAACTTCTCTGCCTTGTTCTCTAGGAGGGTACCCATATGGTCTACACTGGGGTGGTACCAACGGTCGTGGCTATCTATTCATTGGATAATTGTCGAGGTTGTAGTTGATGTACTTCTGCTCACAATAAGAGTACATGTTAGGCTCTTGAGTTGGTCGTCTATCGTAAGGGTAAGATTGTGATAACCCTAATCCTTCCCTGGTGCAGACATGAGATGGATGATCTCCACCGCAAAGTGTGCAACTTCGTAACATTGGCACTCTCAAGGAGGAGCTATGGTAGTTCATTTGTCCTTGTACTCTTAATTTCTTGGCCACTAACTCTGCCACATCCTCCACATAGCTCAAACTAGAAGTCTCATTGCTCCTTTATCCTCTGTTTTGGTAGGATCTCGTGTGATTTTGAGATCCTCAGCTAAGTTGTCCTCCAAATCTATGCACTCTTGAAGACACTCACTCAGAGTTTGCAACCGTTTTACATATACCAAGATTCTCAATGTTCCATTGGTTAGACCTTCTAAAAATATGGATATCATTTTCTATTGAGAAGGTCTCTTTGTCACCGGGCATCGGTTTACATATTGATGAAGTCTTCGTGCTGCATTTTTTACTGTCTCATTAGGAGCTTGTTTGAAACTATGTAGTAAGGATGACGAATTGTGCTTGATCCCTCGCTTAGTGAATTCCCAAATAACTTCTTGGAAGAAATGTTCGATATGCAAACTTGGATCCAAGGATTGAAACCAAGTTAAGGCTATTCCTATGAGGGTTAACCCAAAGGATTCATATTGCATGAAAAATTCATCCACTTGCTCTGCTCACAACACCTGCTTGAATTCTACAATGTGGTCATAGGGCTCTCCTATGCCATCGTAACGATTTTGCATACATTTGGCCAATTGGATGGGTCTCAATCATCTGTCGAGCTCTCGGGATCGAATTATGATGGTACTTGCAGGTTTTATGGAGTGTATTCCAGTTCCTACACCTTGGGGTGATTCGGCCCTAAAGGCGGTTCTATTCATATTTCTTGTTCCCTGGATAGTTTGGCTATTTGTGTTAATTCCTGGCATGGTGATTTGTACCTCTGGTCTGTTGGGTATACTAGATTGACTCGTTTGTCCTAACATTGCATTTTCCGTTCTTTGTTGGGTCTGGAATGGGTTTTGTGAGGTCATTGCTTGAGCTCGAGGAGGGAATATAGGCAGATCGATGTACTTTAATCTAGACCTCTCCGCTTCATCTACAGGTCAATATCTCCTTTGATTTTGGTCTAGGTATGTAACTCTAGATGAATTTTCTGGATCCCTTAACTCGTATATAGTTGTTGAGCTAATGCCTTCTCCTTGTGTTAGTGACTCAGTTTGTAGGAGTAGGTCTGATCCATGTACTAAGTACACATCCATCAAATAGTCATCTTGGGGTATCTTGTCCGCTTGCAATACTTGAGTCATTACTAACTTTCCCCTAGGGGTAGTCATTGTATCTCCACTATTGGTTCTCTCAGAAGTTTGTTGTCCCTCTAACCCTCCTCTTTCATTAATCTGATCAGGGTTTTCGGTTACTACATATATCTGGCCCATCTTGTCCATGTAAACTCCACATTCATACTTGACAACTGGTCTCAGAACTATCTCAGATTCTGTAGTGGTTATCATTCTTGCTACTGACCTGTGTAGACCATCGAGGTAGATGGGTATTCCTTGCAAGTTAGTGGATATGTATTGAAGAGACATCCAATATTCCCCTTCCACTATAGTCATAAGACCTTCCCTAGGTACTGAACTATGCATGTCTTCAGAATCCAAGAGTCTCTCCCAGTGAAATGACATTTCTGACTCACTCATCTATGAACTTAGCACGTAGTGCTAACCATTGAGTTGTGAGTCCCTAACTTGGTTGTGTGGTTGACACTAGGCTCAAGTGATTCGGTACTTTATCTATCTCTTCCTAAGTATCAACTTGAGATTAGGTTCATAAGTCTTGTCTACAAGTCCAAAATTATCCTTTGAATTGCTCAAAATCTTGTGGAACCCCTTGCTTCCTAGTCCAACTTGAGGGTCAACTTCAAAATACCCTATCTAATAATCCACGTATTAATTTTACAACGAGCTTTCCAATGAACCCAAAATCACTCCGAACGGATTTCATATGAGAAAGTTATGCCAGTTTAGGGTTCTAGAGGTTAAAACAGGGAAACAGGACCTCTCTGGGAGTACCTCAGGACAGGTGATACGATACCGAATTTTCACGATATGATACCTTTGTTTTACACGATACCACTATAGATGATACCACCTTTAGATGATACGATACTGCTATCCAAATGATACAATACTGAAAGTGGTCACGATACGATACCTCTGCATTCGACGATATGATACCAAGTTAGTGGAAAATATGATACCTGACCACTACACGATACGATATGAGATTGCTCACGATACGATACCAAAACAATCAATGATACGATACCAAAAATCAAAGGATACGATACCAGGGTAAGGGACGATACGATACCATGTGGACGATACGATACCACTGAACCGACACGATACGATACCAAAATAATTGACAATACGATACTTGGTCTGTTGACGATACGATACCAGAAATCACACGATACGATACCGGATTGATAGCGATACAATACCAAGGTGACAGGCGATACGATACCACTTTTTGCACGATACGATACTAGAATAGGCACGTGATATGATACCGCTCAATCAAGGATACGATACTGAGTTGGCGATACGATACCACTTGGTCGACGATACGATATCGTGATCTCCACGATATGATACCACCGAGGCGACCGCGATCGTGATACCAGCACTTGATGATACGATACCAGAATGGTATCACGATACCTCAAGTCGGCATGCATACGATACCTCGACAAGTATCGCGATACTTGGGAATTCTGGTATCGCGATACCAAAACTCAACCGAACACGATACTTGGAGATTTTGACACCCAAATTCAAAAATTTTTGCAGATATGTGTACCTTAGGTTCTCCTTGTCACTCCTATGTGCCTGTAGGTGCAAAACCACCCTTCAAAGTCGTGATACGACACTCACGATACCAGATGAAGCTCTTGACACTCCACGATACCACTGCTCAGATTTTTGATGTTTTAGTGGTGCAAACATTTTTATTTCAAGGGCTCCTAAGATCTAAACCATCTCTGAACTCCTTGCATGGCCAAGAAGGAAGAAAAAGAGGCAAAATAGGGAATGTACAGTCAAAAAAACAAAAAAATCACAAAAGGTGAAGATGGGAGGAGATGGTGGTGATGATGATGATGAAGAAGAAGGAAAACTCAGAAATTGAACTGAAAATGGTGATTTTTTTTACCTTCCAACGTCGCTACTCTACGTCTTACCGTCACACGCTCGTCCTCCAAGCTCTCTCCCCGACAACGGCGCCAAATTTGGTGTCAATCTAGCACAATGGCAAGTACCAACATGAGGAGATACACCTCATAAATGTCAATCCGTGGAGACGTGAGGACCAGTATGAAGACCAAGAGCAAGTGAAGTGCACAAGTGCGTGAGTGAAAGCATACAAACATGCACACACATACACACACGCACAAGGTAAGAGCAAAGAGTGGAACAAAGGAAGAACTTGGATTACCAAAGAACTCTCTTAAAGCTGAAATCTATAACCAGCTAACCTCAAAAATGAGCTTTCCAGCGCTTTTTATAGTTTTTTGAGTGTTTTGCTCCTGTCCATACCTAGTGTTCGGCCTAGTTAAAAATTAGGTTCCAAGGCTTATTTGGGGACTCAAACAGAATCTAAAAATTATGAAAATTGGTAGGATGATCCTTCTAGTACTCCTCAAGCTCAAGGACTCCTTGGCTTGAACAAAATGGAGTTGTAAAAATGGAAAATGGTATTTACAATGGTTTTTAGTGACAAAAGTCACTATATTTATAGGGATTTCTTCTGAAAATTTGACATGTGCTTCTTGGAGCTCCCTACATGCTCCTTCTTCTTTAGTGTGTCCACTTCATTGATGCGCTTTGCTATTTGTGGTGTGACCTTGACTGTCAACACATGTGTAATCCATGTTAATGAGCACACCCTCACTCAAGTCCTCCTCCAAACTTACATTGATCAATCCTTGTAGCAAGGTTCTGTTGGGGATGACAGATGCGAGAAGGAGGGGGTGTTATAGTAGCTCATGACACAAAAGAAGAGGAAGCATGTAAAGAGAAAATGCATGAGACCAAAGGGGGCCCCACTCTCAAATTTGTCACTATCAATATTGATTTACAATGATCAAACCTTATTAGAGTGATTTTGATCACTACCCATTGTAACATACAGACACCCAATTTTTCCATGCAATGCTCCATTTTGTGCAAATCAAGGATTGTTTGAGCTACAAGAGCTTAGATAGAATGTACCTACCAATTTTCATATTATTTGGACATCGTTTGATACTCCAAAGGATTTGTTTATATTCGGCCACATGATCATGAAGATCTGCAAATCCATCATACTGGTTCTTCATGCATTTAGCTACTTGATAAGGTCACATGATTCTCCTAGTGTTATTCAATTCTTGTCTTCTTCTTAGAGGAAAGTCTTTCACAGCCACTCCCTCTCTCTTAAAAAGGGGTTAGGAGATGTCTGCTATCTTCTTTCACTTTGTGGCTCTACTACAGTATAATTCTTGCTAGTTCTAGGAATACTAGGTTGTTCTAGGTTTTGCTTCCAAGCTCCTTTGTCAAAGTCTTGTCCCAAGTCATTTGTATTATCAAGATCATTGGTGAAAACATAGACACGTCCTTGTCTATCCTCATACGTGCCATCTTTAAACTGAGACACTCATATCAAATTTAAAGGTATCTCTAATTTTCTCAATCTAATGAGATCCTCATGCAATCCATCTTGATACACATAGGCTCCAAACCTATTTGTGTATAAGTATTTGAGGATATTTCTATAATCTCCAGTGCCAGAAGGTTCTGCTTCACCATTCATGTTTTCCATGCTAATGTCGATTGTATTGGGATGTTCTCGACTTCTTTTATTGCTTTGATGCACCCAAGATTTACTGAGTTTTTGACTATGATCCACTATGACTCCTGATCTCAATTTCATTCACCTAACTCTCTTTTCCAACTAACCCTAACTATTTCAAGGAGAATAGGGTTTGTCTTTTTGTTGGTTTACATTTTCTTTTTCTATGTCAAAATATTCCTTTCCATCAAAGATTCACTTTAAACTTATATGTCCACCCAATTTCTTAGTTTGGTAATTTTCCAAAAAAAATGATTATGACACAAAATTGCATTTTTGCTCAAAAATCAGGATTTTCTTGGGATTTTTCGACTTTATTTTTTATGTTTTATTAGTTTATGATATTTTTTTGAAATTTTTCATTTAAAGAAAATAATATTTTGGAATAATTTTGAAAAACGTGATTCTATGTTCAGACTCACATTTTTTAATGAAAATCCCGATTCTGAGAAATCACGATTCTATGTTGATAATCATGTTTTTGAGATTCAAAATCATGTTTTTTCTTGTTTTTCTCACAATCGTGGTTTTTTATGATCCTAACTCAAATTGTGGAATTTTGGAGTCAAACTCACGATCTTCACATAGGGTCATGTTTTTTTAAGAAGATCGTGCTTTTTCACGATCCTAACTCAAAAATCATGAAATTTTGAAGTCAGAATCGTGATTTTCACATAGGGTCATGTTTTTTTTAGAAGATCATGTTTTTTCATGAAGATTTTCAATTTTTCAAAATTTGAATAGTTTCTACCTTTCCCAAAAATCACGATTTTCTACTGAGAGTCATGATTTTAAGTTTCACCTTGATTTTTGCAAACTCTTCATTTTTTCTGGTTCAATGTCTTTCTTGATTGTTCACCACCACTTTTCCACTCCTTTCTTCCTATCATACCAAAAATTAGTGAATTTTCCAAGACAAACCTATGTAGAAGAAGAAATTCCTTATGATTTTATTTTTCTTGATTTTCTTGACCCTTTTAATTACTTGTGATTGTTTTCCCTTCTCTTTTTATTTTGTTTTTCTTTTTATTTATTTATATTTATATTTTTTAATTTTCTTCCCCAAACAAAAAGTAAACAATTTATTTAGGGTTTCATGTGTATGTGCTTATAAGCTGATAAAAAAG
Source organism: Ceratopteris richardii (assembly GCA_020310875.1). Lineage (NCBI taxonomy): Eukaryota > Viridiplantae > Streptophyta > Polypodiopsida > Polypodiales > Pteridaceae > Ceratopteris > Ceratopteris richardii. Next base: position 83,313,960 of record CM035437.1, read on the forward strand.
GTTGAATACTTGAAATTAGAGAACAACATGCAACTCTTTACTCCTCAATCTAAATAAAGTGAATGAAGTAATCTCATAAAAAGACAACACACTCACCTTTTCATCCTTGCACACTTGATGAATCAAAATGAATTTGAAAAAGTGTTTGTTACCATCAACTTGGAAGATCCTGTTGGAGATAGGCGTCTGCGGAAGCACGCGAATAGCACAAGGAAGAAGAAGAAGCTTGGAGCACAACACACAATACTGAATGTATTACTCGAGAATGTACAAAGATAAGTAGCCCATTAGGGCAATCGGTGTATATACAAACCGGGGGAAAAAAACCTCCTAAAGAGGGAAAAAAGTGCCCCGGCGGTCCTAGTATGTTCACACACATCACTACCTAAATATATCAACAAATCCACCCTGGGAGTGATGCGGTGAACAAGGAGCTGGCACTCATGTATAAGGAAGTGCCAAGCTATGTGGAAATCACTCCACAAAAGGAAGTAAGCCCAAAGCTTTGTGGAAAGCTTCAAACTTCTCCCTAGGCAGAGCCTTCATGAAAAGGTCTACAATGTTCTCCTCCATGGGCACATATGCCAAGCTGATCTCCCCAGCAGAGAACCTCTCCCTGACATAGTGATAATTCACCTCAATGTGCTTAGTGCGAGCATGGAACACAGGGTTCCTCACAACTACCAATGCGTTGTAACTGTCAGTGAAGATGGTGGTGGCAGAAGTCTGACCAACACCCAAATCAGCCATAAGGCATCTGAGCCACACGCACTCAATAGTCGCTATGAAAGCTTCCCTATACTCAGCCTCACAATGCTTGACTCCTGGGCAATGCATAAACATGCTCATCTGTGAGATAGCAAACTGAATATCTAGCCGAGTAATGCTAGGTAAATCAAGCATCCAATAGCCTATTGATAGAGAATAGCATCAAATGCATCTCCGGCATCATGAAGACTCAATCATAAACCTGTCTCCATAGGAGTGGCAATAGGCTTACAGTCTTCAAGGCCAAAACGCTGCAATAATGTGTCAATATATTTCGTTTGACACAAAGTCATTCCACCATCAACTTGCATAAATTGAATGCCCAAATAGTGATGCAAATGCCCCAAATCAAACATCTCAAATGAGGCATGCAAATCAGCCTTAAAATCAGCAATATGCTTCTCAGTAGGACCAATGAGCAGCATGTCGTCAACATAGACAACAATGATCAGAAGCACATCATTAGCACGCTTAACCTATAAGGTGCTTTCAGTTGGACTGTTCTCAAATCTATGTGCAATCAAATAGGCATGTATCTTTTCATACCAAGCACGTGGTGCTTGCTTTAAACCATATAATGCCTTCTTTAACCTGCACACCTGGTTCTCATGCCCTTTTTGCACAAAGCCACGGGGCTGAAAAACATACACTTCTTCATGCAAGTCACCATTGAAAAATGCAGTTTTAATGTCCAACTGATGTACATTCCAACCATGATGGGTTGCAAGTGCACAAATGCTCCAAAACAGTAGTCATACGGCATGTAGGTGCAAAGGTCTCATCAAAATCAATGCCTCTTTCCTATGCATAACCCTTTGCAACAAGCCTAGCCTTATACCGGTCAGTTGTACCATCAGGTTTACTCTTCAGCTTGTATACCCACTTAGTGACAATGGCCTTCTTGCCAAGAGGCAAGTCACATAAAGACCAAGTACCATTCTTCATTATTACATCATATTCAGATTGCATAGGAGCCATCCAATTTTCTAAATTTAATGCTTCATCAAACAAAAGAGGCTTAGTCTCATCACAAAGACTAGATGCAGCCATAGCATAGCAATCTGATGCAAAAGAGGCACTATGAGAGCCTGATCAAGTACGATATGACAGAGGTGCATCTAATTTGCTATCACGCAAGGTCTGCACCAGCCATTTTGGCATAGTTCTTGCCTGCTCAATATCAGCTCTCTCATCAATAAGTGCATAATGTAAATCTGCATTAGAAATGGAATGATCTGCATCATCACATGAAACCTGCAAAGGTTGAGATGTTGCCTCATTAGGACCAGCACTAGACTATCCACCTGTAAAAAGAGGCAGCAAAGTATCATACATGTCTTTGGAGCTAACAAATGTCTCCTTAGTACATGAAAGCAATGGCTGAATAGGAACCTCCACAAAAACAACATCACGGCTAATCAGAATGCATTTAGCTTGTGGATGATACAGACAATAGCCTTTACTTTCAGAAATGTACCCAACGAAAACACATTTTACTACTTTATCATCCAATTTTCTGCGATGTTGTTCGGGCACTAATGCATATGCCAAATAACCAAAAACACGTAGATGAGCAACAGATGGCTTCCGATCATGCCAAGCCTCATATGGATCGATAGACTGCAGCACTTTAGTGGGACACCTATTCAGTACATATGTTGCACACATGACAGCCTCAAGCCAAAAACTATGTGGTAAAGCCTGACTTTTGACCATACACCTCGCCATCTCCATGAGAGACTTATTCTTTCGTTCAGAAAATCCATTCTGTTGAGGTGTATACGGCACTGTACACTGGTATTTTATCCCACATTCATCCAGAAATGCATTAAAATCAGAAGACATATATTCCCCTCCCTCGATCTGAATGGAGGTGCCCATTTTACATGCTGATAGATTTTCAGCCAAAACCAAAAACTGTTTGAAGCACATGAACACTTCGGACTTTGCCTTCAATGGATATACCCATGCATGCCTAGAAAAGTCATCAATGAAAGTCACGAAGTAAAGATAATTCCCAAAAGAAGGTGTCTGCATAGGACCATAGACATCACTATGTACAAGCTGCAATTTCTGAGTAGCCCGAACTGAACCATCTTTTGGAAAGGAAGAATGCTGCATTTTGCCCAAAATACAGCCTTCACAAACATGTTTTCCCAAGTGCCTCAAGTTTGGCAAAGAGGACACCATTTTAGATTTCTGCAGGCATAGCAAACTAGCAAAATTCAGATGACCAAAGCATGCATGCCAAAGCTTTACATCTGACATAGCCTAAGAATCATTTACTACACATGCCAAATCATTTACAAATCTTTCATAGTCTATGAGCTTATACAGCCCACCACATAAAATGCGAGAAGCAATAATCACATCGCCATTTGACAGATCCTGAATTATACACGTGTCATCAACAAATTTCACAACCAAGCCAATCTTGGCTAATGCAAAAACTGATAAGAGGTTCTTCTTGATCCCTGGCACAAATAAAGCATCTGACAAAGTGAAAGAACTACCATCAGCAGTAGTCAAAATGATCTTACCAACTCCCATAACAGGATAAGAGGAGTTGTTGGCACATGTAATAGTATTCCCGATAGGGGCAGGCTCGTGTGAAGAGAAGAAACTACGCTGCGAGGTAATATGTTTGGTCGCCCCACTGTCAAAATACCAAACATCTGAGTCTACTACAGACATGCACTGCTCATGAGAAGATGGATCAAAACTGCAGACAGTAGTAAATGCTCATTCTTCTTCCTGCACAAGATTTCCACAATCCTTTTGCAACCAACACATGTCGCATCATATAAGCCCATAATGGGTAGTACCATCCAACTTATCCTCAACAGCCAACATACGGAATACATCACTGCTTTCAGTCATGGCCGGTGAGTAAAATACCTTGGTGTAGAAAATTGATTGTATCTCAAAAAGTTGAACAGAACTACCCAGACAAATACTGCTAGACCTGTAGCAGAATTTGAGATGCTTATACTAGCAAACAAAAACTGGTATATAACTTTGGCACAAAAAGACAAAATAGCCTGCACAAATGTTGGGATAGTGCGTTTGGAGGCCGAAATGAGCTCAGATCTCGATTTTGGCACCACAAAGTGAAGCTGTTTTGATCTCGGAAACATGGTGAGTATGCTCACCAAAATTCGTGCGATTTTGAGACTACAACCGGAGGAGTGTCAACGGCGCCCTAGATGAAGCGATGACCTGCTCTGATACCAATTGTTGGAGATAGACGTCTGCAGAAGCATGTGAACAGCATAAGGAAGAAGAAGAAGCTTGGAGCATAACACACAATACTGAATATATTACTCGAGAATGTACAAAGATAAGTAGCCCATTAGGGCAATCGGCGTATATACAAGCGGGGGGGCAAAAACCTCCTAAAGAGGGAAAAGAGTGCCCCGACAGTCCTAGTATGTTCACACACATCACTACCTAAATATATCAACAGATCCAGCAAAGATCCAAAGCTCAAATGAATGAAAGCTTTGCTTACCTCCCCTACAATGGGGCCAAAAGATGTTTATTGTTATTTGGAGTTGACCTCTTCAATTGTCATAGCATAAAAGATTAACAACTTAAACACCTTTGTCAATTCAGGGATTATACTAAGACCAGAACCCCTTCTTTGTTAATGGAATCCAAGATTTATTAACAAATTTAGCTTCAACAGATCATATTTCATGAAAATTTTATAGGAAATACTAGGGTTTCATGTAACTTGGGCTAGGAATAAGCTTTTGAGATGATTCTTGTGCCTAATTCACTACATCTTTCATATAGATTACCAACATAAGGTCAAAACCTAATTTCAATTTATGACAACGCATCGCTACATTGGAGGATGAAATTGAAAGTCTCCAAATGCAATTTCATACATTACAGGAGGCACATAGCACATTGGAAGCAAAGTTGTAGAACACTGACAAAGAGTCCTTGCAACTAGTTGAAGGTCACCTATGCACACAAATGGAATGAAACTCAAAACTACAGTGCAACATGGCAATATTACAAAGCCACCTCGTCATAGCACAGGAAGAAAACCAACACTTACAGACACAAAATCAAGAAATTCTAGTTGCAGCCATAGAGAATACACCCAGGGAACCCATTAGTCCATCAAAATTTCAATTTATACCCTCAGAGAACATCAAAATCATACTTGGAGACTATGCTAACCTACTAGAAGCCCGTGACAAATTATTAGAAGAATTGGATCAATTGAAACATCAACGAACGTCAGATACTATAGTTGTCCCCCCAACCACCATATCAACCTCTTCTACCATTACTGACTTAGAAGCACTACAAGAACTTAAACAACAAGTCAAAGAATTACAAACGCGACTCTTACAATATGAAAGGCCACCATCCTCACCAGATGCCCCTGTAGAAGAAGAAACCATCTCAATTCCTATAAAACAAATGTTTGAAGACAACTATGACCCTCAACCCATTCCGGGTGGATGGATAACAGAAGAGGGCTAGGATACATTCGAAGCGCCATGACCCCTATGGTTAAGACAAGTGGAAGAAATGGGGAGTACTCATGAAGACCGCATGGTGGTGCAAAATCAGGCAACGTGAATCATAGATGAAACAGTGTTACAATCCAACTATTTCGAAAATTTGGCACCTATGCATCTCATCACAATCATCAAAACTTCAGTACCGGCCCTACTATGTCATTCTTGCAGATTATAATGTGAAAATATAGAGAGTCACAGGGAATATCCCCCTAGTTTCAACCCGAGGACCTTCCACCAGAGGCACAGAAAGGCAAGATCTATCAACGAACATGGTGGCAAAAGCTCTTAGAGACTTACCGCAAAATGTTGCGTACATGGAACCATGCATCTCTACATCTCATTTACAATCCATGTTATGATCCAGTTCCATGGCACAGATCATGAAAAGCATTTAATATTAAAGTACAGAATAATGCCGAGTGTATGGAATGGCTTAATTATCCATACATTGTGCCACCGCAGGGACCACCCTCCATTGCTTATATGATGTCCACCATCCACCACTAGATCCCTCGTCCAAAGCCAATGCCAGATTCCGTGGTGCAAATGATGCTCAAAATTCTAGATATGATGCAGATTGTGCACAAAACTTTCCACAATATAGAAGCACCACAAGTAGCTCTATTGGGCTTCACCAATGGAAACTACAACTTAGTGTATTTAGAATAGGATTCTAGGAATATCACTCGCAGGTGTTCGCACCAAAGCCAACACACTTGCTTCACTTATTTGCATGTGAGCAAGCTATGTTTTCTGAATTTTACACGACCCCCCAACTCGATATCCCTAGTGCTATCAATTGGGATGCCTTGCAAGTAGAGTTGGAGAGAGGGCTAAGGCTCAACAAACATGATCTGGCCACTAATATCATCTAGTATTATATCAACCACCCTACAGAATAGAGGTCTGTCAGGGGTGACAGACACTAGAGAGGGGGGAGTGTTGTTGTAGAAGCAATGAGGAGACATAGCAATCAAGTATAATTTGGCATATAAGAGACCCAATCATTTTTTTCATAATTTATTTTCAATCAAAGTGATTTTCATCACTACACAAACATTGTAAATACCTTTTTGATAGATTAGACTCCATTTTGTTCAAGTCAAGGAGTCCTCAAGCTTAAGGAGTATTAGAAGTACTTGTGTATCAATTATCGTAATTTTTTTATTCTGTTCGAGCCCTCAAATAAGCCCTCGAACCTAATTTTTAACTAGGCCAGACACTACGTCTGGATAGGGCCAAAACCTAGTCAAAAACTATAAAAAGAGCTAGAGAGCTCATTTTTGAGGTTAGCATGTTAGAGTTTTGAGCTATTTTAAGATACTCCAAAGGAGCATACATAAGGCTGCAAATCTCTTGGATCTCATCCACACTGATGTATGGATCCCTTCAAAGAGTCATCCTTAGGAGACTCAAGGTATTTTATTACATTTATTGACTATTCTAGGAAAGCTCGATATATGTCATTAAAGAAAAATCGGATGTATTTAATATGATCATGAGGTTCAAGCAAGAGGTTGAGAAGGAGACAGGTAAGCATGTCAAAGTTCTGATGGAGGGGGCGAATATTTCTCCAAAGATTTTAGTTCCTATTTGTATGAAAATGGTATTAAAAGGCAACTTAGATGTAGCTATACCCGCAACAAAATGCTGGAAAACAATGTCACATCAGTCCAAAATCCATTTAGGGCAAAAACCCTAATTTTGGTACTTAGTCATTTTTGGCACAAAAATGGGTAAAATTTTTATGAGCCTAACTTGTAGAGCTTGAAGAGAGATTTCCAATGGTATATGACATTTAGTCATCATAGATCATATTTGGGAGAAAAACTTAACCCTAATTTTCTATTGATTTAGGGTTTTGACCTCATATGATAGCTCTGGGCATAAGGATCATAAAAATGTTCTCAGATCATTCATCAGGTAGTCAAAAGTGTGAAAAAGCATGTCAAGAAGTTATTTTTAAAGTTAGCTAAAAGCAACTTTAAAAATAAAGCAAACTCACTTAAAAATAAAGCAAAAGCAATTTAAACAGCGATGAGATTAAAATAAAGCACTTTTTAGTGATTTTTTCACATGAGACACTCAAGGCTATATAAAGAAGTGTTTAGGTCACTTCTAGGATATCACAGACCAATTGGCAACGCTAGCTTTGGTCCCTCAATAGAGGTGGTGCTCTAGCACACATGGGGCAGCCATGGTGCACTCTAGAAGCATGTTGAGAAGCAGCTATGGAGTAGTTCTTCTTGGAGAAGAGTGTGCTCACACTCTTGCTTATGGAGAAGACTTACCTATCAGCAGCTTGGTGGTGTGGATCAGCCATCTACATAATGTATTTGAAGATTGTCTTCTACATGAAGATTTTGGTGTACTTCAAAGACATTGGATGGAGGTTAACATAAGATTTGCATCTTATGTTGAGAACTCAGGTACATATTCTCTTTATGCACACAGGTACTACTTGGAGTATATAGAGATAGTGGCATCCATATCAGGAGGAGTCCTATTCGGCATATCTAAAGGGGAATCAGTACATGCATGCTACATGCATTCGGATGAGGTGTTAGAGAAGGTGTGTTCACATGAGTTTGAGGATTTCTGGCAACAAACTTGTTAGCATTCTTTGCTAATTTTGTAAGTATGTGATCTTTCACATACGTATCTGACTTAGGATCTTCCATAGCCTAAGTTCAGATGATGGTTTGTTGATTATCAGTTTTAGACTGATCCTTCCTCTTTCTGTCACTCGTATTCACTCTTCTACAACCTATTAGGTTACACATCTCATATATATTCAGATTTCTGTCCACACATCTGAATATGTTTATTACATTTGTATATTCACTCATCCATCTATTTCTGTTCACATAGAGTGGTTGAGAGTTTTGCTCCCACATTGTAATTTGACATTTGTATATATGATAGTGTGAGTAAGTAGTGGCTTACGTAACACTTTACACATGTTGTCTAATCTTTCTCTATCTTTTGTCTCATCATTTGTATGATTAAGTGTGGTATGTTCATGTTTTATCAATATTGGAATATTGTTGGATTCTATGTTGTAGATCCTGGACCTGTGGTATAAGTTATGGTCCTACTAAATTTCCAACATTTGGTATCAGAGCAATCAGGCTCCCAGATTCCCACGTTCCTAGACTTCTAGGTTTACAACACATTATTTAACAGCATCTTCTAACATTTGACATTTGACATACACACTTAATCTAGATGAATAGAGATTTGAGAATTAGACAACTTAGTTGAAGTATGAAGTTGATAATATGTTAGTAGCCGAATACTTTTGGAAGAGTAAAGATAAATTACAGAAGTATTGTTTGAAGACCAAGACTTGATGAAGAGAAGGCTACTTCAAATTCAAGGAAAAACAATGGTTTGGAGAAGAGCAAGGAACCAGATCAACATCAAATTACAAGTATTAATTCCTACTATCAGATTATCATTTACAGGTCATATCTTAGAAGAGCAGTCATGAAAAGATTTGACGGGTTCAAGAAGTGCTTTCATTTTTTGAAAGTAAAAGCATTAGCTACATCAAAACTGTCAAGAACAAGAAGATGAGATGAGTTTTGATCAATCTCTTTCATGGCAAGAAAGCTCATCTAAGAAGACAACTTTGGAGATGAGATGAGTTTTTTTTTCAGCCAACCTTGTGTTGTAAGTTGGTTGGAAGTTTTTTATCTAGGTACAGAATTTGATCTAGTTACACTAGAGAGGTAACTAGAGAAGTAATTCAGTATTCAACCAAAAGGTTGGTGAATTCAGCCATATCTGGTATATGATAAGTTGTAGAGAAGTATTTTTTTCTTGACCTAACTCTTGAAGTATAAGAGTATTTTTAGCAGATTTTGGAGACTTGAAGTGAGGTTTTTGTTTGGAAAAGGTACCTCATATTCTATATATTCAGTATATTCAGAAAATTCAGAGTTTTTCAAGATAAAAATTCAAAAAAGCGGTATTTTCATCATTTCAGTGTTTTTAGAAAATTCAAAATTTTAGAATTTGTAGGAAAATTATGAAATTTCAGTATTCTCAAAAAACTCATTCAAAAAATTTCAAAAATTTCAATATTTTGAGAAAATTCAAATTATTCAAAAAATTCAGGAAAATTCATATTTTGGTGTTATACCAGTCAGTTGAAGAATTTACTTTCTATGATTGTCTAGATTTTTGGATACATGCTTGTATTCAAAAAGGAGTTCCATCAGATCCTATCACTTGATTGAGAAGTGGAGTTAGCCAAAGAAAGTCAAGCAGATACTATCACATTTCACCCGGGTAGAATATGAAAAGATGAAGTATCAACTTGCAACTTTTGGAGTTCTCAAGGTGAGAGTTTGTCCACTTATGTTCCAGTAGGAGTTGCAGATTCTTGGGAAGGATTTGGTTAAAGAAAAGTTTTACAACTTGATGTGAGAAGCATGGACACTTAGAGACATTCAGGTATCAAATCAATCACTCAGTCATGAAGGTCTGATGAAAGCAGATTCTACACAGGTATTTTGTTGGAGAGATCTTGATAGATCTTGAATAATTTTGAAGATCTTGAGTATTTATAAGTCAGTTATCTATCCTTTTTTTTTAAGCTCTTAGCATTGGAAGAAGTAAGTCAAAGATTCAGATTCTATCAGATTTATGTTGCGGAGAAAAAGAAGAAGATACTTGTTATGTTGATGAAGATTATGGATCCTAAAATTTTGTTTCAGATACAGGTATTGATTATTGAAGATCAGATTTATTGAAAGAAGGAAGACATTCCAGATTTCATTAAGTCTGATATAATTTGAAGAATTCTGGATACTAGTGATAAATCATCCAGGGGGTGATGAAACATGAAGACTTATTTTCAGCCACATGTGAAAGAATGCAGAGTCATACCTATAGGTATTCCGATATTTCCTTTATCAGTTTCTCTTTATGTTCCAGCTTTGAAAGAAGAAGGAAGAAGGATAATGTCTGGAGAAAGTTCCTATTAGGTGTTCCTGTTCAGGAGAAAGTTCCAGAGTTCTATTGCAGAGAAGATTGATATTTCCGAGAGGTATGTTACTTACGAGGTGCGCACATTTATGTTTATACCTGATTCTGAAGGAAAGAGGTATGAAGGACTTACAGATAGAACAAGGATGTAGACAATATGACATCATAGATATGAAATTTTGATGAGACTCATGAGTTGAGTTGAATTGAATTCAGTACAGTCAGAGAAGAACCAGCTAGTGTTCATAATACACTAAGTTGTGAGTTGTTAGTCACTAGTCCTAGGATTCAACCCCTGATTTTGTTTAGTGTATTTACATGACACAGCAAAAGTACGTTGAGAAACCTTTCGTAAGGTAAATGCAAATATGTGGATCCTAGTGTATTTTTATAGGTTTGAGAAGACTTATTTCAAGAGATAGTAGATTTAGAGTCAGTTCATGCTATATATGTTGTCAAGCAGTGATTGCTTGATATATACACTATTGGATATCTAGTTTGCATATTTTCTCAGGTATTATGGTTCATATTTAGCAAGTTTAGTTTTTTGAAGTTTGAAGAAAGTCAAATTTAGTTTTGAAGAAGACTTTTGAAGAAAAGGTTTGAAGGTCAATTCGGGAGTACAAGTTTGAAGTTTATGACAGTTTGCAGATGAATAAAGTTACATATCCAGTTCAGTTTGTACCCATATGACATTGCAGGGGGGATTGTTGGAAAACAATGTCACATCAGTCCAAAATCCATTTAGGGCAAAAACCCTAATTTTGGTACTTAGTCATTTTTGGCACAAAAATGGGTAAAATTTTTATGAGCCTATCTTGTAGAGCTTGAAGAGAGATTTCCAATGGTATATGACATTTAGTCATCATAGATCATATTTGGGAGAAAAACCTAACCCTAATTTTCTATTGATTTAGGGTTTTGACCTCATATGATAGCTCTCGGCATAAGGATCATAAAAATGTTCTCAGATCATTCATCAGGTAGTCAAAAGTGTGAAAAAGCATGTCAAGAAGTTATTTTTAAAGTTAGCTAAAAGCAACTTTAAAAATAAAGCAAACTCACTTAAAAATAAAGCAAAAGCAATTTAAACAGTGATGAGATTAAAATAAAGCACTTTTTAGTGATTTTTTCACATGAGACACTCAAGGCTATATAAAGAAGTGTTTAGGTCACTTCTAGGATATCACAGACCAATTGGCAACGCCAGCTTTGGTCCCTCAATAGAGGTGGTGCTCTAGCACACATGGGGCAGCCATGGTGCACTCTAGAAGCATGTTGAGAAGCAGCTATGGAGTAGTTCTTCTTGGAGAAGAGTGTGCTCACACTCTTGCTTATGGAGAAGACTTACCTATCAGCAGCTTGGTGGTGTGGATCAGCCATCTACATAATGTATTTGAAGATTGTCTTCTACATGAAGATTTTGGTGTACTTCAAAGACATTGGATGGAGGTTAACATAAGATTTGCATCTTATGTTAAGAACTCAGGTACATATTCTCTTTATGCACACAGGTACTACTTGGAGTATATAGAGATAGTGGCATCCATATCAGGAGGAGTCCTATTCGGCATATCTAAAGGAGAATCAGTACATGCATGCTACATGCATTCGGATGAGGTGTTAGAGAAGGTGTGTTCACATGAGTTTGAGGATTTCTGGCAACAAACTTGTTAGCATTCTTTGCTAATTTTGTAAGTATGTGATCTTTCACATACATATCTGACTTAGGGTCTTCCATAGCCTAAGTTCAGATGAGGGTTTGTTGATTATCAGTTTTAGACTGATCCTTCCTCTTTCTGTCACTCATATTCACTCTTCTACAACCTATTAGGTTACACATCTCATATATATTCAGATTTCTGTCCACACATCTGAATATGTTTATTACATTTGTATATTCACGCATCCATCTATTTCTGTTCACATAGAGTGGCTAAAGGGGAGTTATGGCATGCTCGTTTTTATCATTTCAACTTCTATAGTTTGTTTTACTTGCAAAAGAAGGATATGGTTATTGGTTTTCTGAAACTTAAGTCCATTGAAAGGCATGCACATTATCATGAAGATTCCACTAATTCACTCTCAAGTTCATGATTCTTAGAAGAACATTAGAGTAAAGATTAATGGTGAAGATAACATTCTTGAATGTATTATATCACTTGAACAATTCATGTCAATCCAAGAAGATAATTACAAGAAAATAGCTATGGTGTTAGTGAATTATTTTCTTCCATCAAAGGCCCTCAAGATTCCGAGTCTCGAGAAGATGCAATTGTATTTTTTTCATATCTTTAGAGATGTCACATGTTAGAGAAAGAATAGTGTATTGCCTCATCACCCATCATGAATATATGTAAGGACGAAGGGTCATATATGCATCAATTCACCATCCATAAAATGGGCAAAAAAACTAAAGGATAAGGGGCGGCATTGAAGGAAAGTGGAGGTGAACTTTAGTGGAGAGCAAATGTCACAAGAGTTTGCATGAGGAAAGATGGTTGTCTATTTGATTGGATAGCAATGGAAGACGGAGGAGACCACGAGCATAATTCAATGTAAAGGGATGGAAAGAGAGGGTAATAATGGAAAGAGACCAAGTGCAGTTAAGGCATCATCATCATCATCTTTTTTTAGGAAGTCCGATTGAGGCCTAATCCCTCCCTTGAATTAAAAATAGAAAAATTCTACAATGAATGGGCTTATTGCCATTGGAATCCCCTATATTGTTGGTGCATTTTACCCAAGCCTTCATGCTTGATATGCTTGATATTATCCTCATTTGTAAGTCACATGTGTAATCATGTGAACATCTCTTGTAAAAGAGTTCATTTTTATCTCTTGTAATTGAAAAAAAAAGGAAAAAGATGGCTTACCTCATCCATGATGTAAAAGCAAATTCGTGGGTGTAACTACCCAAAACCACGAATTTTTGAGCTGAGGGAATATCTCCTAACTTTGGGGATCACTTTTAGGTGGAGCCATTCGAATTCGAATTCAAAACTCCCTCCAAGAATAGCTATAAAAAGAGTAAGGAGGAAGAGGCGAATAGCAAGCCTTGTACGTGATCACTTCATGTCATTTTGTAGATATTGAAGAGCTTACTCCATAGCTCTATCATTCTACTCCCATTGTGCAAACATTCATTGCCAATGTGGTTGTAATCATATGTGAATCTATACATTTATCATTATTTACTTCTCTGTTTTGTTCTCTGTTATACTCACTCAGAGCAGTAACTTCAGAAGGTCATATCTCGAGTTCTACTAACATTTTTCAGTGTTTTAACGTGCTTTGGATAGCTCTTACTGTCTTCTTTCTGCATATAAATTTTCAAGGTCATTGGATTTACAATTTTGGAGATATCGGCATTTTACTGCTCACTGGTCTATCTCTGCAGAGCCCCGAGAATGGTGGGCATGTTCCAGAAATTGATGAATCTTGTTCTCAATGCTCAGTCCATCATTTGAAGTGTTTTAACTTGTATTGGGAAGCTTGCTAAGTCTATTTGCTATGCTCAAAAGGAATTTATCTAATTCCTACCAGGTTGAGAGCACTGTTCAGTTTTTCCAGCAGGTGTATGTCCAAAAATAGCAAGTTTGGGAGCTAGTCATTTCACAACTAGTCTGTCTTGACTTAAACTTTTGGGATACATGTTCCAAAGTACTTGGCTGATATTTTGGTGGATTTAGGAAGATCAAAGGGTCTACTAATCAACTCTGAAGTCTCAGTTGGCTGGTGTAAAGCCGGTTGTAGCAGCACCAACTCATCTTTGGATTGCATCCACCATCTCTCTTCACAATGGTATCAGAGCATAGTCAAACAACATGGGAGATGGATTTCCATCAACAATTGGCAAATTGGATCGAAAAAACTATGGTCTCTAAGGATGGAGGCTTACCTTCAAGGGAGGAATCTATATGGATTCATATCCGGAGATGAAGCAATGCCAACCATGAGGAACAAAGGGCAACCATCACATGAAGAAGTGGAAGGACTTTCAAATTGGTGTTCGAAGGATGCACTTGCAAGGTCCTATATTCTAAACTCAATCTCTGATTTTCTTTTACCTCATGTCAAGGGATGCAAGACATCAAGAGAGACCTGGAATGCACTTGCTTCTTTCTTCTCTTCCAACACACGAGCAAGGAAGAACCAATTATGGATGGAGTTCACAACAATGAAGAAAAGCCCGAAGCAAAATGTGACTGATTATGTCACAAAGATGAAGGAGATTTCCGACCAACTTGGAAGCATTGGAGAGGTAATTGAAGAGGAGCAAATCATTAGACAAATCATAAATGGAATCAAAGCAGACGACAAGTGGGACTCATTCACAACAGCCATGGATTTATACATGGATATGCATGTACCCGACCTCAACACACTCATGGGCCAACTCTTCACTCATGAAGCAAAGATTAGCAAAGGTGGTGAGTTCTCAAGAGGTAATCAAACTTTTGCCTTATATTCTGATAAAGCTAAGGTCAAGGACAAGTCAAAGAATAGGAAGAATGAAGATGAAGGTAGCTCTTTCCAAGCAAACTTTGCAGGTAGAGGAAGAGCTAGAGGAAGAGGCAGAGGTGGAAAGCAGGGCAGGGGGAGATTCCAATTATCTCAACCTTGCAATATATGTGGCTTATCCAATCATACTACTGAAGAATGTTTCAGGATCCGAGGAACTCAAGAGGAAGAGGATTCAATAGAGGTGGCTATGGATCAAATAGAGGCAGGTACAATGGAGGCTACAACAACAATTACAACAACAACGACTATCAAAGTGGCCATAGAGGAAGAAGAGACTACAATAACTATGCAGAGGACCAAAGTCAAGAAGATTCATTATTGATTATGAATCTATCAGTGAAGAAGGGTAAGGATGATGATCATATATTTTACATTGATTCAAGATGCTCAAACCATGTAGCAGGAAATGTGGCTTTACTTTCTGATTTGGAAGATCCTCATAACAAGCATGAAGTGAAGACAGGAGATGACACAAAGCACTCAGTGGAGAAGATAGGTAATGTGAAGACATCAGATGGGAATATGAACCTCTTAAGCAAAGTCTTGTATGTCCCTACAATTACCAAAAATTTAATAAGTGTTGGACAGATTGTTGAAAAAGGATTGCAGGTTAGATTCAACCGATTTGGAGCATATGTTGAAGACCCAAGGCAAGGCTTTTGAAGGATTGCCAAAGGAGAAAAGACAGGAAGGCTTTTCACTTTTGAAGTGGAAGATACAAAGAACATAGCTTTGTTTAGCTATGGATCTCAAACTCTAACAGAGTTGGAGATATGGCACGAAAGGCTTGCTCACATTGGTGAGAGGACACTCAAACAGATTTGCAGGGAACAAAGTGTACTTGGTTTGCCTAATATCACAAGGCAACACATGACTTATAAGTGTGAAGCTTGTCAACTCGGCAAGGCTCATAGACAACCTTTCAATAAGAAAGGATATATGTATCAAAATCCTTTGGATCTAATGAACACGGATGTGTGGGGTCCAAGTAAGGAGCCATCTATATCAGGCTCAAGATATTATGTGTCTTTCATAGATGATTGTAGCAGGTGGACCATTCTATTTTTCATGAAGCACAAGGATGAAGTGTTTAATTGCTTTAAGAAGTATATTGCTCTTGTTGAAAACCAAACAGGTAGGACTTTGAAACGACTCAGATCAGATGGTGGAGGAGAATACTTCTCTTCTAAATTTGATGCCTTCTTGCATGAAAGAGGCATTAAAAGGGAAGTCACTACAAGGTATACACCCGAACTCAATGGTGTATCAGAGAGGAGGAACAGAGCTATTGTCGAAGCTGCAAGGTCCATGCTCAACGAAAAGGGATTGCCGAACTACCTATGGGCAGAGGCCGTGTCGATAGCCACATATCTCATAAATAGACTTCCATCTAAGTCACTAGATGGAACCACTCCATATGAAGTGTGGAATGGAAGAAGAACTAGTCTAGAGCATTGTAAAATCTTTGGATGCGTAGCCTATGCTCACATTCCTTCTCAAGTAAGAGGGAAATTGGATCCCCAGGCAGAGAAGTGTGTATTCATTGGTTATGACCAAAACCAAAAAGGATATAGATTGTACAATCCAACCAATAAAGGATTTTCTGTGAGTAGAGATGTAATTTTTGATGAAAACAAATCATGCTTTGATGATGACAGGAAAGTGAAGCTGCCATATGACTTGGATGAAGATTTTCCATCACTTCAACCAAAGGAGCCAAAGTAGATTGAAGAAAGTGATTCGGAGATTGACCTAGAAGACTTGGAAAGACTAAAGCTATAGAAAAACAAAAGTAAAGCAAAGATGCAGGATGCTACATATGGACCCGAGAGCTCACATCAACCACTTAGAAGGTCTTCAAGGGAGAAGAAGAAACCTGAGAGGTTTGGTTATGATACTTCTTTGGTCACCAAGCACTCAATCTACATTGCACAGGATTCAACCAATGAAGAACCTACCACATTCGAAGAAGCACAAAGCAAGAAAGCTTGGAGAGATGCAATGGATGAAGAAATGGAAGCCTTGAAGGAGAATGACACTTGGGAGCTTGTACCTAACAAGCCATCTATGAAGGTAATTAGATCTCGATGGATATACAAAATCAAGAGGAATCCAGATGGAAGTATAAATAGACACAAAGCAAGGTTAGTTGCTAAAGGGTTTGCTCAAACCCATGGTATTGATTATGAGGAGACTTTCTCTCCTGTTGCAAAAATGCCTACAATTAGGGTTCTCATTAGTCTTGCTGCATCTAGAAATTGGAAGCTCTATAAACTTGATGTAAAGAATGCTTTCTTGAATGGATGGATTTCTGAGGAAGTGTATATGGCACAACCTCCTGGACATGAGGATGCACATCATCCTAACTATGTATGCAAACTAAAGAAAGCTTTGTATGGATTGAAGCAAGCTCCAAGAGCTTGGAATTTCAGATTGGTGACTTATTTGCAGGACCAAGGATTCAAAGCTAGCAAGGCGGATACCTCTTTGTTCATAAAGAGGAATGGATCTGAAGTGATCTATTTATGTGTGTATGTTGATGATATTATTATCACAGGCAATGATCTTGAAGGAATCAAACAGGTAAAGAGTCAAATGAAGGAGGAGCTCAAAATAAGTGACCTCGGACCACTCACTTATTTTCTTGGATTGGAGTTAATCTACACAGATTCAGGTATATACATCACACAAAGGAAGTATGTGCATGACATGCTCGTCAAATTCAAGATGGAAAATACCAAGTGTGCAGGTACACCTATGGAGCAAAATCATAAGCTTAGTGCTTATGAAGGAGAGCCAATTGAAGACATCACAAGCTATCAAAGCTTGGTTGGAAGTTTGAACTATGCAACACTCACAAGGGTGGATATATGCTATAGTGTTAGCATATTGAGTCAGTTTATGCATAAGCCGAGAAGACCACATATGGAAGCGGCCAAGAGAGTCCTCAAGTACCTAAAGGGGACCATGAATGAAGGTTTGTTCAATTCATATACTTCAGATATTGAGCTAAAGGTCTACTCAGATGCAGATTGGGCCGGATCTAGAGATGATAGAAGAAGCACATCCGGGTATATATCGTTTGCAGGTTCAAAAATCATTTCTTGGTCATCGAAGAAGCAACCAACCGTGGCATTATCTTCTACCAAAGCCGAATATAGAGGTTTGGCTAATGCAACTCAAGAAATCATGTGGTTAAAGTCTTTGTACATAGATCTTGGACTTCATTCTTCAACACCTCACATTTTTGGTGACAACACAAGCTCACTACATCTAGCAGCTAATCCGGTATACCATGCTAGAACCAAGCATATTGAAGTCCACTACCATTATGTAAGGGAGAAGCTAATGAGCAAGGATATTCAACTATCCTATGTCTCTACAGATATGCAATGTGCAGACATGTTGACTAAAGATCTTGATGGTACAAAGCTAAGTAGATTCAAGTTGATGATTGGCTTGCAGGAAATCAAGGACAATTGAAGACTTATTTGGAGGCCAAGCATGTTAGGCTTGAGCGGGAGCTGTTGGTGCATTTTACACAAGCCTTCATGCTTGATATGCTTGATATTATCCTCATTTGTAAGTCACATGTGTAGTCATGTGAACACCTCTTGTAAAAGAGTTCATTTTTATCTCTTGTAATTGAAAAAGAAAAAAGGAAAAAGATGGCTTACCTCATCCATGATGTAAAAGCAAATTCGTGGGTGTAACTACCCAAAACCACGATTTTTTGAGCTGAGGGAATATCTCCTAACTTTGGGGATCACTTTTAGGTGGAGCCATTCGAATTCGAATTCAAAACTCCCTCCAAGAATAGCTATAAAAAGAGCAAGGAGGAAGAGGCGATTAGCAAGCCTTGTACGTGACCACTTCATGTCATTTTGTAGAGATTGAAGAGCTTACTCCATAGCTCTATCATTCTACTCCCATTGTGCAAACATTCATTGCCAATGTGGTTGTAATCATATGTGAATCTATACATTTATCATTATTTACTTCTCTATTTTGTTCTCTGTTATACTCACTCAGAGCAGTAACTTCAGAAGGTCATATCTCGAGTTCTACTCAACATTTTTCAGTGCTTTAACGTGCGTTGGATATCTCTTACTGTCTTCTTTTTGCATATAAGTTTTCAAGGTCATTGGATTTAGATTTTCGGAGATATTGGCATTTTACTACTCACTGTTCTATCTCTATAGAGCCCCGAGAATGGTGGGCATGTTCCAGAAATTGATGAATCTTGTTCTCAGTGCTCAGTCCATCATTTGAAGTGTTTTAACTTGTATTGGAAAGCTTGCTAAGTCTATTTGCTATGCTCAAAAGGAATTTATCTAATTCCTACCAGGTTGATAGCACTGTTCAGTTTTTCCAGCAGGTGTATGTCCAAAAATAGCAAGTTTTGGGAGCTAGTCATTTTGCAACTAGTCTATCTTGACTTAAACTTTTTGGATACATGTTCCAAAGTACTTGGCTGATATTTTGGTGGATTTAGGAAGCTCAAAGGGTCTACTAATCAACTCTGAAATCTCAGTTGGCTGGTGTGAAGCCGGTTGTAGCAGCACCAACTCATCTTTGGATTGCATCCACCATCTCTCTTCACATATATCCCAGAAAGTAGGGGTAGGACGGCCCAGATGCATAATGGCTATGATGGTCCAACACCGGTGGGAGACCTAAGATTTCACAAATGACTAAAGGTTTAAAGCAAGTTACTGAGATGGTTAATGATTTTTTCATCGCCCTAATGAGCGACCCATTTGATTTTAATCTTGTTGTTTTCCAAGACAAATATCTTATGGTGTTTGAAACGTGGTGATTTTTTACAATTACAAATTCTTCTACCTAACAAGCCTAGAGATTTTTCAATCAACCATTCTTATCGCACATCTTTCTTTCCATATCTTCCAGAGTGCTTCTCCTCTAATGGCATTCCACAAGGTAGAAGAAGAACCAATTGTTTCACCAAGTAATGCTTGTTTCTTGTTGATTTTGCCTTTATAAACTCAAAATCTTGGTAAGAGAACTCCAAATTGTGTAGCCTCTTAGGCATGAGAAGAAGAGATGGACAAGGTCCTCTTTGCCCCAAAGGAAATGCTTGTAGCAATGAGGGGCCCCACATATTCTATTAGCTTTTGCATTGGTCCAAATTTCAGGATGGAGGATTTTCCACATAAGAACCGTTTTTTGTTCTTAATGAGAGGATGCCACAAGTTTCTGCACATAAGTTTCCATCTGATGCTAGACTAGTTCATGCATTATCTCCTATTAAGGGAGATATGAAAGTTCTGGTGCTTATGGATCCTCAGAGTTTTATCCAATTTATTACCCTTGGTCCATCTTAACCCTTCAATCTGGGGAAGGTCATTCTCAAGAAAAAGATGATTCTTCATTGTCATCATTTTTGGGCTTTAGAATTGCACCACCATTATTACAAAAGCTCGCAAATGATAGAGCTCAGAAAAATCTACAAATAAAATAAAACAAGTTATTTTGGCATCATCTTCAAGGAAGATGTCAATAGAAAGGAGATAAGGAAAAGAGCTCTCACACACTCTCGCATACAAAGAGAGGAGCACACATGAATTGAGACAACAAAGAATGATCTTCTTGTTCTTCTTATGTTACATAAAAAGAATATATAAGAATGACCTAATATGACAATACAACTAGTGCAATATATAACAAATAGTACATAAGGAAAATCCTAATGTTTGTGAATGAGTGAGCCAGCAAGAAATAAATGTGCCATCACTCTTAGTAGATAACTCTAGTAAAGCTCATTAAAGCATCCCTAACATAGACCGGTCTGACCAATATACATGTCAGAGAAATGAAGAAGTGATACGTATCATCCTTGATCATCACATATTGAGCTTGATATTTCAACACTCCCCCCTCAAGCTCAATGTCATGTCCGGTAATCCAAGCATCTTCCGAAACTTCTTTAGCTTCTCTGCTCCAAGTGCTTTAGTGAAAATATCAGTAACCCGCCCATTTGTCCTCACATAAACAAGATCAATATCACCTGCTAATACCTTTTCTCTAATGAAGTGGTAAGTACCTCGATATGCTTTGTTCTAGCATGAAAAATAGGATTTCATGCTAATTTATAGTCTTTTGCACCAGCTAAATCTGCAAGTAGCATCTCTAGGCATGACACTTCGCATGCTTCCATTGTTGCACCTCTATACTTAGCCTTTGTACTTGGCAAAGCAATAGTGGGTTGCTTCTTAATTCTCCAGTAATAGTTGCACTCCCAAGTGAGAATAGAAAGCCACTAGTAGATCTTCTATCGGGAATACTACTAGCCCAATCTTCATCAATGTATCCATGAACCTGCAATTCTGCACTAGCTTCATAAAACAATGCATAATCCAAATTAGCACTCACATACCGTAGAGTGCATCTCAGATCATCGAAATGTGGTTTCCTAGTCACCTACTTAAATTGACTTCGAAGTCCGATTGTGTAGCTTAGATCAGGTCTTGTGATTGTGAGATATATCGAGCTTCTTGTAATTTTTCTTTACATAGTGGCATTTTCTAATGCTTCACTTGATATAGTATCCAACGCCAAATTCTAATCTAATGGCATAAAAATTGGCTTACAATCATCCATATCATACTTTTGAAGCATACTCAAGGCATATTGCCTTTGTGACATCCATATACCTAATTATGTATATATAAACTCAATGCCCAAAAAATAACGTAGCACACCAAGATCTTTCTTATCAAATTCCTACATAAGGATTTCTTTACCTCTTTAATGCTTTCTTCATTATCACCACGTACAATCAAGTCATCAATGTAAATGGCCACAATCATGATGCCATCATCACCCTTCCTTGCATATAATGAGTGATCTACATCACACATAGAAAATCCAATGGTGGATATATAATTTGCAATCCTTACATGCCAAGCATGAGGGGCTTGTTTAAGCCCATACAAAGCCTTTTACAACATGCAAACATATTGTGTGGGCTCTGAATCCTCATATCCTTGTGGTTGGTCCATGTATACTTCTTCTTGCAACTCACCATGTAAGAAAGCATTCTTCACATCCATCCGATCTAAAGTCCATCCTTTTGTTGTAGCTAATGCAAAAAGTGCCGTGACAGTAGGCATTTTAGCTAGAAGTCTGAACGTTTCTTCATAATTTATCCGTTTGCTACCAATTGTGCTTTATACATGTTTATGCTACCATCATGATTGTGCTTTATCTTGTAAACCCACTTGCAGCCTATGGGTTTCTTTCCTTGCAACAATGGAACTAGCTTCCATGTTCATTTCCATAAAGTGCAGCCATCTCCTCATCCATACCTTTCTCCCAATCTGCGTTTGTAATTCAATCTTCAAAACAAGAAGGTTCAGCATCTTGTATTACCTTAGTTATGTAGGCACAATGATGAGCCATGTAACTATCATACGTCAATCATTGCACTAAATTCCACATCCTCCTAGATCATCTTGGAACTAGGTCACTTCTTCTTGATGTGTCATCTGCATATGACTTTCTAACTCTTGTATTCTTCATAGAGGGCAATCCAAGTTCCTCGAGTCAAGGCTCTTTTCTAAACCGCTTGAATCTCCATAAATATTCCAAAGTCTATAGATGTTTTATTGCCTACAAAAACCTTTTCTTTATCTTTCTTAGATGTAGCCCATGAATTCACTGGATTGAAGTTTCCACACAACCTTCCACTCCATGGGTTTGAGTTGTAACTATTGCTTAGTGACACATTAGGCCCACTCAAAACTTGAGATTCTACACTTGCATTTTTAGCATTTTCTTTGTTATTTGAGTCAAGATTAATTCCTTCTTTGTCATCTACATAGAAGCTTGACATTTCATCAAACACCACATCTCTGCTTACCTTCATTTGTTGAGTGAGTGGCTTGTAGAATGTATATTCCTTTTACTAAAGGGAGTACCCAATGAAGATACATTTTTCTACTTTTGGATCAAGCTTTCTCTTCAACTCATCTAGAACATGCATATATGCAATATAACCAAATACTTTCATATGTGATAAGTTTGGCTTTTTACCTATAAACTTTTCTTAAAGTGTAACTTGATGTACAATAGCAGTCAAAGTTGTGTTCATGATGTACACAGCAGTGTGCATAGCTTCTGCCCAATAACAATGAGGTATATTTTTTTCAGCCACCAAGGCTCTTGTTATTTGTGCAATATGTCTATTTTCGCATTCAGTAATGCCATTCTGTTATGGTGTGTACTTGCAAGAAAATTTTCGTCGACTTCCATGACTTTTTAGAAAGCTATTGAACTCATTTGACATGTATTCACCTCCTCCATCAGATCTCAATGTCTAAATATACTTCCCTATTTGCTTTTCCACCATAACCTTAAAATTCTAGAAGTGAGTGAATATCTCACTCTTCTCTTTCATGAAGTATACCCATACACCTGCATCCCCCCATAGATGTGTTCTTTGCAGGACCCCAAACATTTGTATGTACTATTTCTAGAACATTCTCACTAGCATGTTTGTCATGTAGAAATGATGCCCTTAATTGTTTACCAAATTGATATGCTTCACATACCTTTTCCATCTTTGCAACCTTGAAATTTGGTAGTCCATTGACAATCTCCTTTGACTGCATCAACTTCAACCTCTACAAATTTGCATGTCTAATTCGCTTTTGCCAAATCTCTATGTCAACAATAACACCTGCACCTTTTGCAAACATGACTGCATTCATTTTAAGAATTTTCACATTTAAGGTGAACATACTACCCACTTTTTTTCCTTTGGCGATCAATCTTCCATTTTGTTTATACTCTTCTACATATAAACCATAAGCATTGAACTTGACTTGTAATCCCTAATCAACCTTTACCCAACACAAACAAGATTATTTGTTATATTCAGAACATGAAGTACATCAAAAAGATAGTTTATCTTCCCATCTTCCCTGGGTAGTGCTATGTTTCTTGTATGCTCAATATGATGTGATGCATCATCACTTGTTTCGACATATCCAAGAATTGGCAATTTATGCAAACTACTAGACTATTTTGTATGATTGTTCATGTGATTTGAAGCACCTAAATCAACATACCAGACATTACCATTCGATCTTGAAACATCATATTTAGCATCTCATATTGGACCATGAACAACTTCTTCGAATCATCTGCACATGTTGATGCATAGTTGTTTTGTTGCCTTCTATTATTTGATTCTTCAACCTACAATCACGTTCAAAGTGACTAGGTTTACTACAATTCCAACATCCTCTACTGTCATTACCTGAATTATTTCTTTGAAAATTTATGCAACCTCTTTGGCCCCCTCTTCTTCGAAATTCTCCTCTACCTCCTGAATGATGTTGTTGACCTTGGTCATGGTTGCTGTTTCCTGTTCCACTTCCAAAGCCTCTTCCTTGGCCTTTTCTTTTGACAAAGTAGAATACCTACTCAGAACCACCTTTTCCGTGGGAGTTTGAGTCTTCACC
This sequence comes from Ceratopteris richardii, assembly GCA_020310875.1. Lineage (NCBI taxonomy): Eukaryota > Viridiplantae > Streptophyta > Polypodiopsida > Polypodiales > Pteridaceae > Ceratopteris > Ceratopteris richardii. The sequence goes on from CM035437.1 coordinate 83,338,282, forward strand.
AAAGTTCTTTTCTTCAATTATCAACATGGACAACGGATCAGCAAAATTCAAAATATGTTCCCTGGTCTGAATAGAATTTTTGAACTGCTTATATGTAGTTCCTAAACGAGAAAGGCACACTTCCACCTTATCATCATTATCTATATTGACACCAATAGATGCAAGCGATTGAAATATGCTTTTGATTTTCAAGGTGTGGTCACTTACCGACATGCTCTTTTTCTCTAGTGTATGCAACTCGTTCTTGAGTTGTAATTTTCATGCCTTTGTATTGGTCTCATACGATGTGACCAAACATAGTTTTAGCATCTTGTATGTTCCCAATAATGCTATCCTATATGTTATCAAATAGTCAATACATTATCTTCCATGCTCCTTGATTCCACTCTTCATATGTTCTTAACTGTTCTGCACTCCAATTCATCTCTAGTAAATGAGGAGCATTTTCATTCTCTTTTTAGATCTACTCCCAATAGCCTTTTCCCATCAGGAAATTCATCATTCTGAATCTCCAAGCATGAAATTTGTTCTTGTCCAACTTATCGCTCATAAGTTGACTCATTGCATCAGCATTTGCCATTTCTGCAGCAATTCACAACACTGCAAAAAACACTAGGAATAGTACCTCTACTTGAACATTGTCACACTATGACGTGACAGTTCGATCTCAAATAAACATAGTTTTTATGTATCAACAGTACACGGAGCTTACTAAAGTATCCCTGACCGACATGGTCACTATACATGTCAAAGAATTGAAAAAGTAATATGTGTCATCCTAGATCATCACATGTTGAGCTTGATATGTCAACAGAAGAGTGGGGCGATTTGTTTGAAGAAATATTGAAAGGTTAGCGCTTGTTTTGGGAGGATATGTGAGGGTAATGTGGAGAATTCAGGTATGGATGAGGCTCAAGTTTTTTCGTGTTGAGAAGGAAGGCGATCGGTTCAAAGGGAAAAAGACAAACTGTGTGTGATTTTGGCTATCTGTTCGTATGGTGGAAATTATGGAATCTGTTCATGAATTTTCTCGGAGGTACCAACACTTGTGTGAAGGAACCTGTTCCTGAACTTGGAAATTTATATATCCGTAAGGTCCAAGATAAGGAATATCATCTGGTCAGAAGCGAAAGAGGACAACTCATGCGATCAAGAAGAGAAAAAGGGATCGTCATAGAACAAGGGGAAACATACGATTTGTTGGAAAGATCTCGCAGAGAGCATCGGATCAAAAAGCTTGGAGATTTCGTAACTGTTCAAAAAAAGAAGACTATACAGAGAAAGTCCATAAGAATTTGTGGGAGTTATTACCATCAGTTCGGAATAAGGAGAACATTAATTGTTAACATAATGACATTCACATCGAACAAGCATCGATAGAGGTTCCACAACGCCAGAGAAGATACAATACCTTTCAAAAAGAGAAAGATTGAGAAAGGTAGAATTATGGACATCGTTTAGATAGACAGGAAGCAGCGACAGTTTAGGGGGCATTAAGCTACATGGTGTAAGTGGTGCCAATAAGCAACTACGGCGAAGAAGAGATTATGAAGTATATTACAGCAAAACAGATGTTTGGATGAAAACCCACGTGGGAGATACGCCAACGAGAAGTTTCTGAGATGCATGGATGAAAAACTATGCGGGAGATACGCCAAATAGAAGTTACTCACAGTAAGTAGCTGACGCTGCATAAAGAAGCCTGGAAAGTCCTGCACAAGGTGGTAATAGGTTGGATTCACACCGCCCGGCGGCGCAATTCTGTAGTCCAAATGTCAAGTTTTAATTCGATGAAACAAAAAAAAAGTACTTCCAGGTCCACCAGTCATTGAGCCAGCCTCCCCCCTCGAAACAAACTTGTTCCGCTCTGACAAGTCATGCTCATTAGCCCATGATTCAACCAATAATATCAAGTTTATGGTCTGATTTTGAAAGATCATTAGCCCATGATTCAACCAATAATATCAAGTTTATGGTCTGATTTTGAAAGATTACCGCCTCTCTATATGAACTGAAAATGGCGGAACTCAGTAAAACTCTACCGCCCTATATATGACTCAAGCAATTTAAGGGTGATTGTTACTTCAGTTAAAACTGTAAACCACTTAAAAGAAAGCACGTATTGGCTTATCTTATTCCTAACAGGATTAAACTGAAAAGATTTAATACATGTTCTTTTTATGTGCATCGTGTAATTACATAGATAGTGTACAGTTACCACAGTACAGAGAGTATTCCCATAACTATATATCATCACATTTAAATTTATGTATCTATACATATACATGAATACGCGTTTTTTAGGGGGGGATAGAAAGAGATAGTAGTGGGATTAAAGCTAGAATAAGTTCAAAATTCAACTTTAAAGGTTATTAATGGAGGTATACTTACAATTTTAATTTTGAGTACATTCCACTGATTAATAAGAGGGAAAGATAGGAAGACATAGTAAACACACGGGCAGGAGAGAATTTTACGGGATTACTTTATGTACATAAATGAATTTTGTTCTGCGTTTCATCTTCTGTACCTACATAGATTATATGACCTTTAAAGAAGAAGATTCATCCGCATTATTAGCAGCATGTAAGTTCAATCATGTAAGTTCCGCTCAAATTTTTTTATCATGATGCTCGGATTTATGACACTCCTACTTATTAAAGAGCTGGTACATGCATGTTTTTTATGTGTTTGGGGCATGTCCATCTGTTATTGAACATCAAAACAATTCCATAGAATTATTGCTTTCTCGTATAAAAGCCTCCTCCCAGTCGTTGCTACACTTGTAAAAACCATTCGTTGATCAAGAGTTGTTTTTCATCTTGCAGCAGCTAGAAAGTTATAAATCACCTGATCTTGATGGACAATGAAATATGCACTGACTTTTATGTGCCCGCTAGTATCAAGGATGGCCTTGTTGCATTGATCCCCAAGGCTTTTTTTATCGAGGAAGATCTACTCTTTCTGGTTAGCTTGAATCAATTGGAAGTACAATGAACGGAAGGCATATCAACCAAGAGACCCCTCAGATCCCACAAAGCAAGGGTTAGATGTCTAGTAACTACTAGGATGCAGAGCCCAAAAGCTCGCTAAGGTATCCACTAGGAAGCGATGGCCCTAAGCCCAGACAAGATGATTGGTTTGAACTGGGTAACCCACAAGTCCAACAATCCCCTGAAGGGACTGGTTTGCCAGCTCACCACCCAAGTGGTGATAGGTATCTGGCCACATCCTGCAGGTGTTGAGCCCGCACCCCGAGCCTTGAGAGGCTAAGGGGCCAGCCACTAATGCATGCAAATTGATCCCCAAGGTTGATCTCTCTGAATGGCTCTCAATTACCTTGCTTGAAAAAATCGTATAAATTTATCAATAAGGCTCTTGCTATTCAATTAATTATTACATGGACCTTTGACAACGATCATTCACCCTACTCAATATGGATTTCTACATGATTGTTCTATTTATGAAAAATTTTCTTTGTTATGCTGGCTTCTGATTATGCCAGATATCTCCTCAACATGATCAACCTTTAAATTGACTTCACAATTACCTTGCTTGAAAATCGTATAAATTTATCAATAAGGCTCTTGCTATTCAATTAATTATTACATGGACCTTTGACAACGATCATTCACCCTACTCAATATGGATTTCTACATGATTGTTCTATTTATGAAAAATTTTCTTTGTTATGCTGGCTTCTGATTATGCCAGATATCTCCTCAACATGATCAACCTTTAAATTGACTTCACAAAAGCACTTGACATCTGCTAATAGTTCATTTACTTTATGTGTCGAATTGAACTTGGACACAAATTAGCAAAACCTTATTTCTTGCTTTGTGGGCAAATAACTACATCCATACAAGTTAATGGATGTATTACTCCTCCGATTGCACTGCATCATAGTATATGTCAAGGTTGTCCTCTAAGCCCACTCCTATTTGCTCTAGCCACTGCTTTATTGTGTGCGCAAGGACACTCAGAGAATATGTTCTCCATAGCCCATGTACTGGTGACCATATAACTGTCGGGCTTGGCTTTGTATACATTACTAAGCTTTTCATTCAAGGTTTGACTTCTCTTTGCTATGATACATAACCATCTTGAATTCATTCTCACATTCTTCTTGAGTGATGGTCAACCATGCTAAATCGATACTTGTAGACATCGAATGTGAAAATTTCAAGACCCATCCCCGGGATGGTTAACAGATTCGTAAAGGCTTCATTTTCTGCCCCATTGGGCACTAACGTCACATCTTGAAGGCAGACTCAATGGACACTGCGTAGTACTTCAAAAAGTAATTCATTAGAGAGCATTACTGATCTCATTATGCATATGCATGCATGACACTCAATTTTTATTTGGAAATTTTTCCACTCAAGCTCTCCTTGGGCCATTGTTTTGTGCAGGATAGCTGATGTAGGGCTTGTATACTTTAACGGCACATGGAACTTGGACTTGTGGTTAAAGATCTTCTTCCATGCCCCTTGAAAGCTTCACTATCGAATGTTACTATATTAGTTCAGTCATGGAAACACTTCCCTCCACAGCTTCAATGGCGTGGTAGGACTAGCAGTGTTAGTAACTCGATTCTTCAGGAGTCTACTTTTTGGTTTCTACTACATACACCTCCACTTGCACATTCAATCAGATTTGCTGCATGTTATTTACATAAGAAAGGGCCAATGGCTTTCCTTCTCTTCCACACAGACTTTATGGTTTGCAGGCCTCATATAGAACATCTTGAAATTCACTTTCCACCGAATTTGATGCCGTGGCTCTACCATCTGCTTGCACTGATTGGCATTGTTAAACTGATTGGAATCTTATGAAAAAGTCATTCAATGCCTACAACATTTGCTTACTTTGATCCTCTACTCGGTGGCGAAGGTAAGGTACTGATGTGTGACATAAAGAGTTGCCTCTCTTTTACCGTGTCATCCTTAGGAGAGTACTCATGGGTGGACTTCATTCTAGAATTTTCATGCAGGGTCATAGTGCCTCTTCTTTGCATTTCCCATGCCCGCAATGTGGAGACCAGAAGAATGTATCCTCATATCTTCTAGGACTGCAAACACATTAAACCTTTTTTTTTGAAAAAAAGTGGGGGGGGAGGGGGGGGGGGACGTTCTGCGCCACATTACATCTTTGGCATCTCCCTTCAATTCTTATCAACTCATTTTTGGGTTGCATAGAAACCATAATGCACACTGCCTGTGACTTCTTGATCATCTTTGCTTTTCGGATCTTGCGGTTCATCTCACAGTCCAGAAATGCACCGACTTTTGAAACGGACTGGATGTTCCATGAAATTATTCCTGCTTCCCTCCATAGGAATATCTTTTCAACTGTATCAATTTTCCACAACAAAATAGAATGCCTTCCAGATCCTTACATGCTTAATTTTTGAGACTGTTGGGCAGTCCTCTTGGGTACATGTATTGTCCTACATTTGTAGTGTAATCAAAGTTACATGTTTCAAAAAATAGATGTATGTAAGTACATATGTAGACACACGTACGTGTGTGCGCGCGCGCACGTGTGTGTGTGTGTGTGTGTGTGTGTGTGTGTGTGTGTGTGTGTGTGTGTGTGTGTGTGTGTGTGTGTGTGTGTGTGTGTGTGTGTGCACGTGCGCACGCATGCGGACACGCATAAGCACGTGTGCTTGTGCAGTGTGTATATATGCATAGCCCATTATACCTGTGGTATCCACTGCTTGGAGCGCCAGAAATTGTGGCATTCATCAGTGTTTGCTTTGCCCTGGTAAATCTGAGATCAATTGCTGCTTGAAGACAACTTTCATCAGTCTCATCTTTTACAATTCTACCTAGATCATTGTCTTTTGCTGTTTGTTTTATCATTCTTTTATCTATTTACTTGTTAATTTGTTCAACTTGAAACTCGCTTGTGAAATACTAGTGTTTATGCACATGTACATAATTGGTTTCCACATGTTTCAATGGTCGATTGGAGCACTGCAATTGAAAGTTCCATCATCAACCCTTTCTCTGGTGGTTCCCTTTTTTCTCCATGTGCTAGTCTCTTCTCCATGTTTGCCATCAGGCCTTCGCATAAACATCTCCCCTTATTGGCTGTCTCTGCACAATTCCAGTATTTGTAAATAGTGCTTGCTACAGGCATTGCTAAGCACATTTCTGAACTGAGAATATGGCATGAATCTCAAAAACGTGCCATGTCATGGATTTAGTGCCATGCCTCAAAACCCCTTGACATATTCAGTAAAAGAGAGGATTTTTTTCCCTGTTTCTTTCCTTTAACATATAAAAAAGAGGACATTGATATTAGTGAAAATACAGATTCAAAAATGAACCTCAATGTATTGCTGAGGAACTTCAAAAGAGTTGGCGATCATAATCATCAGAGATTTAGGGCTTCCTCGAAGAACATCATGCCAAACTTCAGCTAACTAGATCAGAACTCGTGATCAAACTGGACATGTATGGTTCCCTTTTCTCTCCATGGGCTTGTCTCTCCATGTTTGCCACCAGGCCTTCGCATCAACATCTCATCTTAATGGCTATCTCTGCAAAATTCCAGTATTTGTAAATACTGCTTAAGCACATATCTGACCCAAGAACATGCCAAGAATCTCAAAAACGTGTCGTGTCATGGATTTTAGTGCCATGCCTTAAAACCCCTTGATATATTCAGTAAAAGAAAGGGATTTTCCCTGTTTCTTTCCTTCACACGTAAAAAAAGAGGAACATTGATATTAGCTGAAAATGCAGAGTCAAAAATGAGCCTCAATGTATTGTTAAGGAACTTCAAAAGAGTTCGCAATCATCCTTATCAGAGATTTAGAGCTTTGTCAAAGAATATCATGCTAAACTTCAGCCAACTAAATCAGGGCTTGTTGTAATCAGACTGGAGATAGTCATTCATGAAATACGCCACTGCAATTTAGGTGGCCTTGACAAACTCATAAATCTTGTAAAATACAACGTTGAAGTGGGATTTTGGAATTGCCAATATCCTATCTAGGATAGACCGAGGTATATCTGAGAGATGGCAATGAAACTCACAAATTTTGTGGAAAGCATGTTGCAATGGGTTTTTCTGAAATCTCAACATTCCAATTGAAGACAGATGTTCTCATCATTTAAATATGGCAAACTCATGGTTTGGAAAAAGTCATATAAATGCCACACAGTATGATAATTGAACTCAGTTATAAATGATCCAAAACTGAAATTACAGAAACTGCTGAAACAATCAGTTTCAGCAGTCTTATGATGCTTTTTGATTATATATGAAGGTCAATCCAGTGGAGTGTTCAATGTGTGTGTATGTGTGCATTGAGGTTGGGGGAAAGAGAATTTGGAGATCAGAGCTCAGGAGCCTCCGCGTGGAACATAAAGCTCACGTTTTCCTCGTCTTTTTTTTGGTTCTGTGTAAGCCTGAACGACTACCTCTTTTCCAACTTCTCTGCTATTATCTGGATTCTCACACCAAGCACTTGGAGTTTGGAATGGCCTTTGCGAATCCTGAAAGCCAGCATTGAAGTTCTTGTAGGATGCACCAGGCAAGGCACTGCTGGCTGCACCATCTGGAGAGGCTATAAGTACACCCCTACTGTCATGCATTTTGGGAGGAGGTCCTAGGATGGAATCTTGAAAATTGTTCTTAGGGCCCAATCTTTCAAACACACTCTTTCTAGCAGACATCTCAGAGGTAGGTTGATCCCTAACTAAGCCCATATGTTTCTGTAAATTTTTTGTTCCATAGTTAGATATCATCCTTCTGTCATGTCCTGGATCTTGATACATTGTTCTTGAAGCTTTGGCATCAGGAACTGCAGAATTGCCCTGCTCACTGCCTGCATAAGGCTGTGAAAAATGAGCTCCTTTTTCACTCTCTCTTCTGATTTGTAAATAGTCATAAGGCTCAACTGGATCATCTACAATATCTCCCCATTTCCCTTGCATTGGTGTATATGGGAATAGGCCCCCATGTAATGGTGAGGCTGTTGATTGAGCTTGTACGTTTTGTGCCCGGTCTTTGCTGGAAACATCAAACCTTGAGAATATTTGCGACTCTTGACCATGTGCCTGTGGTTGCTCTTTGGCATGCCATCCCATCTCATTCCCTTTATTAGAATCTCGATAAGCACCAGCTGATCTCTGAGGTGGTGGAAATACCCTATTTGCATCTTTCATGCCAGCCTGTTCCTTGAGAGCATCTTTCACCATAGCTTGAAAAGGTGAGCCAGAGTCCTTTAAGTTACTTTTTTCATGTAAATTTCTATTACCTCTGCTACTATCAGTAGACAGTGCACTCATTTGATTTCCCCTGGATTCATACTGCCTTGGACTTTTCAACTGCTGCTGCTGATAATTATGTTGTATGTTCATCATAGTTCTGCTAGATCCTTCACTACTTATATTAGCAGCCACTAAAGAGCTGTAACCTTCTTTATTGGGTAGAACCATTGAGGAAGTCCTTTGTGGGCTCGGTCTGCAGAATTCCTGTGAAGGTGTAGTTGATAGCCATTCAGGTTGCCTTGGAGCATCATTGAAAGGTCTCCGGCCCATTTTACAGTCAGTGCCCTGATGAATAGGAGCATTATTGAAAGGTCTCCGGCCCATTTTACTGTCAGTGCCCTGATGAATAGGCGTATAAGATTTTTGCACCCATGAGCTTGATACATTCATATTTGCATTGTTATTTGCTTGCTTAGAAAAACTGTGCTTCTTTTCTCTTGCTTTATCTGATGCCTTCCCAGATCTGCCAGGATATTTGGAATGTTCAGCTGAAGAATGGCTCTGCCATGAGCCACTTCCTGCAGAATGTGTAGACTGGCAATCATGGTCTTTGGAAGCCATCTCACCATGGCCAAGCAGATAATCCCCTGATAAAGTCCTGGTGTCCTTGGAAAGATGGCTTGATGAAGGGACAACATTTGAACTTCTACTTGGTTTAGAAACTGATGCACTATGAGGAGACGAGAAGCTCACCTGCTCAGGTGTGCGTGAACTATATGGCCCATTTGAAAACTGAATGTGTCTCTGCATTTTTTGTGTGTCAAAGGTGACCTTGATATTTCCACCAGATGAGGAAGTTTCTGTTAA
>CM035437.1:83360466-83410466 GCA_020310875.1 Ceratopteris richardii
TTTTGGCATTGAAGTACGACAAAAGAATGATGGGATCTTTATATCACAGTAGAGATATTCTAGGAAAATCCCAAAGCATTTGGGGTGATGGATTACTATTGGAAGATGTAGTAGATGACACCACGCAATTTCTATAAGCACAAGCTACCACGAAAGGCATGAAAATAAATAGAAGAGTCTCCATATTTTTCACTGACTCGTTTAATGCTCAAACAATGAGTTGAATCCTAGTTTTTGTGTAGTATAGCTAGTTTTATAAATTATACCTTCATTTTGTCAAATGAGGAGTCATCGAGAGTGAGGAGCAATAGAGAATGTCATGTATATTTTTTCACAATTTTTGGAGCTCATTAAATCCCTCAAATTAGCTTTAGGATCTAATTTTTTACTATGCTGGGGCGCTAGATGTGAACCGAATCAAAGCTAGTAGGAACACTAAAATAGAGCTTGTAGGCTCATTTTTTGAGGTTAGATTGTGTGAGATTATGAAGAACTGTAACTAATTCATAATCATTTGAGATTGTGAAGACCTGTAACTAATTAATAATCATTTTATGATCTAATGCAAGCTTCAATTTTTCTACTCATCATTTCTTTTCCTTGTTTGTATGTGTGCACATTTGGTTGCATTCTTATCCTTGTAGTGTGTACACTCTCACCCATCACATGCTCAATCATTAAATCATTTCCCTATCTCTGTGGTTTATAATTTATGATAGAGAATGTTTCCTCAACATTGACATACTCATATGACAAGCACATGATGATAAGAGTTCATTGAGAAGAGACGTTGGAGGTGTTTGGTAAGTAGGATTTTAGGTTTTTTATTGCTTTTAGATTCTATAACACTTAATCTACACATCTATCACCTGCATTCACCTTCTTTCACCTTGCCCATTCATCTTCTTCTTCATAAAATTTCTACTAAGGGCATAAAAATCCCCCTCATTCTTCATGTCCCTCATTCGTTTGTGTATTGGTGAGAGAAAAAAAGAGAGAAGATTGTATATAATATTTTTTATGTTTTTTTAGACTCGAGGTTATCGTAGGATTTTGTATGTGGTTCAGGTGATCGTATGCCTTGGAGTGGTATGTTTCTAAATTTTATAGTTTTGCATATAAAGCCTTGTGCATGTTGGTCAGGGACTAACACAAACATAGTGTTATAGGTGAATTCTAGAAAAGTTGACTCTTTTAGAGCATTGTGACACACCACCTCCATCATGAAAAACTAGGTGTATCATGATAGATCCATCTTTCATGCAAAAATACCCGATCAGGATGTTAGAGAAGTCCTATTCAACATTAATGAAGGCAAAATTGGTGGCAATGGAGAAGATTGGTAGGGATGAATGAAAACTTGACATAGAAATCTTTCTTTTGGAGTGATTTGATTGATGAGAAACTGGTGGAGGGTATCAAGTGTCTTAAAGATGGGTATACATGCACTTACGAAGTCTAAAAATTATGAAAATGGTATGTAGCTACTTCTAGTACTCCTCAATCTTGAGGACTCCTCGACTTCACAAAATGGATCCTAATCTACCAAAAGTGGTATTTACAATGTTCATGTAGTGATGAAAATCACTATTCAAAAGGATTTGTCTGGAAAAATTGTATGGCCTAATTGCCGGATCTTCTTTGACTAATTTGCCTACTTGGTCCTTCTCTCTGCTCTGACTCTTTACATCGGCTCCCTTGTCTTATAATGCCTTGATTGCCTCGAATGCTGCCAACAGCTTGTTACACAAGAATTCTAACAACTCAAATGAGCTGATGTCAAAGAGATATTTGCATCAATGGGTTTGAATGACTAAAATTCACATAGTACTTGAAATTCTTGGACATAAGAGATGGCATGTATTCCAAATGGACATAAAATTAGCATTCCCAAATGTATACCTTAAGGAGGAGGTATGTTTATTGCAACTTCGAGGTTTTGAGGTACCTCATTTAGAAAAATAAGATGTGTACACCTAGAAATGCATTCTATGGCCTTAAGCGAGCTCCATTGTCTTGTTACCAACAAGTTGATAGTTTCTTCAGTAATGTAGGCTACTATGAGAAAAAATAACTAGCTAGCGATTATAATCTTGTATATAGATGATATAATCATTACAAGAGATCATGAGGAATTCATCAACGAGACTCGTGTTGGCTTGTGCAATGATTTTGAGACGACAGATCTCAAGCTACTCCATTTTTATTTTGGCATTGAAGTACGACAAAGAATGATGGGATCTTTATATCACAGTAGAGATATTCTAAGGAAATCCCGAAAGCATTTGGGGTGATGGATTACTATTGGAAGATGTAGTAGATGACACCACGCAATTTCTATAAGCACAAGCTACCACGAAAGGCATGAAAATAAATAGAAGAGTCTCCATATTTTTCACTTGACTCGTTTAATGCTCAAACAATGAGTTGAATCCTAGTTTTGTGTAGTATAGCTAGTTTTATAAATTATACCTTCATTTTGTCAAATGAGGAGTCATCGAGAGTGAGGAGCAATAGAGAATGTCATGTATATTTTTCACAATTTTTTGGAGCTCATTAAATCCCTCAAATTAGCTTTAGGATCTAATTTTTTACTATGCTGGGCGCTAGATGTGAACCGAATCAAAGCTAGTAGGAACACTAAAATAGAGCTTGTAGGCTCATTTTTTGAGGTTAGATTGTGTGAGATTATGAAGAACTGTAACTAATTCATAATCATTTGAGATTGTGAAGACCTGTAACTAATTATAATCATTTTATGATCTAATGCAAGCTTCAATTTTTCTACTCATCATTTCTTTTCCTTGTTTGTATGTGTGCACATTTGGTTGCATTCTTATCCTTGTAGTGTGTACACTCTCACCATCACATGCTCAATCATTAAATCATTTCCCTATCTCTGTGGTTTATAATTTATGATAGAGAATGTTTCCTCAACATTGACATACTCATATGACAAGCACATGATGATAAGAGTTCATTGAGAAGAGACGTTGGAGGTGTTTGGTAAGTAGGATTTTAGGTTTTTTTATTTGCTTTTAGATTCTATAACACTTAATCTACACATCTATCACCTGCATTCACCTTCTTTCACCTTGCCCATTCATCTTCTTCTTCATAAAAATTTCTACTAAGGGCATAAAAATCCCCCTCATTCTTCATGTCCCTCATTCGTTTGTGTATTGGTGAGAGAAAAAAAAGAGAGAAAGATTGTATATAATATTTTTTATGTTTTTTAGACTCGAGGTTATCGTAGGATTTTGTATGTGGTTCAGGTGATCGTATGCCTTGGAGTGGTATGTTTCTAAATTTTATAGTTTTGCATATAAAGCCTTGTGCATGTTGGTCAGGGGACTAACACAAACATAGTGTTATAGGTGAATTCTAGAAAAGTTGACTCTTTTAGAGCATTGTGACACACCACCTCCATCATGAAAAACTAGGTGTATCATGATAGATCCATCTTTCATGCAAAAATACCCGATCAGGATGTTAGAGAAGTCCTATTCAACATTAATGAAGGCAAAATTGGTGGCAAATGGGAGAAGATTGGTAGGGATGAATGAAAACTTGACATAGAAATCTTTCTTTTGGAGTGATTTGATTGATGAGAAACTGGTGGAGGGTATCAAGTGTCTTAAAGATGGGTATACATGCACTTACGAAGTCTAAAAATTATGAAAAATGGTATGTAGCTACTTCTAGTACTCCTCAATCTTGAGGACTCCTCGACTTCAACAAAATGGATCCTAATCTACCAAAAGTGGTATTTACAATGTTCATGTAGTGATGAAAATCACTATTCAAAAGGATTTGTCTGGAAAAATTGTATGGCCTAATTGCCGGATCTTCTTTGACTAATTTGCCTACTTGGTCCTTCTCTCTGCTCTGACTCTTTACATCGGCTCCCTTGTCTTATAATGCCTTGATTGCCTCGAATGCTGCCAACAGCTTGTTACACAAGAATTCTAACAACTCAATGAGCTGATGTCAAAGAGATATTTGCATCAATGGGTTGAATGACTAAAATTCACATAGTACTTGAAATTCTTGGACATAAGAGATGGCATGTATTCCAAATGGACATAAAATTAGCATTCCCAAATGTATACCTTAAGGAGGAGGTATGTTTATTGCAACTTCGAGGTTTTGAGGTACCTCATTTAGAAAAATAAGATGTACACCTAGAAATGCATTCTATGGCCTTAAGCGAGCTCCATTGTCTTGTTACCAACAAGTTGATAGTTTCTTCAGTAATGTAGGCTACTATGAGAAAAAATAACTAGCTAGCGATTATAATCTTGTATATAGATGATATAATCATTACAAGAGATCATGAGGAATTCATCAACGAGACTCGTGTTGGCTTGTGCAATGATTTTGAGACGACAGATCTCAAGCTACTCCATTTTTATTTTGGCATTGAAGTACGACAAAAGAATGATGGGATCTTTATATCACAGTAGAGATATTCTAAGGAAATCCCGGAAAGCATTTGGGGTGATGGATTACTATTGGCAGATGTAGTAGATGACACCACGCAATTTCTATAAAGCACAAGCTACCACGAAAGGCAGTGAAAATAAATAGAAGAGTCTCCATATTTTTCACTTGACTCGTTTTAATGCTCAAACAAATGAGGTTGAATCCTAGTTTTGTGTAGTATAGCTAGTTTTATAAATTATACCTTCATTTTGTCAAATGAGGAGTCATCGAGAGTGAGGAGCAATAGAGAATGTCATGTATATTTTTTCACAATTTTTGGAGCTCATTAAATCCCTCAAATTATCTTTAGGATCTAATTTTTACTATGCTGGGCGCTAGATGTGAACCGAATCAAAGCTAGTAGGAACACTAAAAATAGAGCTTGTAGGCTCATTTTTTGAGGTTAGATTGTGTGAGATTATGAAGAACTGTAACTAATTCATAATCATTTGAGATTGTGAAGACCTGTAAACTAATTAATAATCATTTTATGATCTAATGCAAGCTTCAATTTTTCTACTCATCATTTCTTTTCCTTGTTTGTATGTGTGCACATTTGGTTGCATTTCTTATCCTTGTAGTGTGTACACTCTCACCCATCACATGCTCAATCATTAAATCATTTCCCTATCTCTGTGGTTATAATTTATGATAGAGAATGTTTCCTCAACATTGACATACTCATATGACAAGCACATGATGATAGAGTTCATTGAGAGAGACGTTGGAGGTGTTTGGTAAGTAGGATTTTAGTTTTTTTTATTTGCTTTGTAGATTCTATAAACCTTAATCGACACATAGCTATCACCCTGCATTCACCTTCTTTCACCTTGCCCATTCATTCTTCTTCTTCATAAAATTGCTACTAAGGGCATAAAAATCCCCCTCATTCTTCATGTCCCTCATTCGTTTTGTGTATTGGTGAGAGAAAAAAAAGAGAGAAAGATTGTATATAATATTTTTTATGTTTTTTATAGACTCGAGGTTATCGTAGGATTTTGTATGTGGCTTCAGGTGATCGTATGCCTTGGGTGGTATGTTTCTAAATTTTATAGTTTTGCATATAAAGCCTTGTGCATGTTGGTCAGGGGACTAACACAAAACATAGTGTTATAGGTGAATTCTAGAAAAGTTGACTCTTTTAGAGCATTGTGGACACACCACCTCCATCATGAAAAAACTAGGTGTATCATGATAGATCCATCTTTCATGCAAAAATACCCGATCAGGATGTTAGAGAAGTCCTATTCAACATTAATGAAGGCAAAATTGGTGGCAAATGGGAGAAGATTGGTAGGGATGAATGAAAACTTGACATAGAAATCTTTCTTTTGGAGTGATTTGATTGATGAGAAACTGGTGGAGGGTATCAAGTGTCTTAAAGATGGGTATACATGCACTTACGAAGTCTAAAATTATGAAAAATGGTATGTAGCTACTTCTAGTACTCCTCAATCTTGAGGACTCCTCGACTTCAACAAAATGGATCCTAATCTACCAAAAAGTGGTATTTACAATGTTCATGTAGTGATGAAAATCACTATTCAAAAGGATTTGTCTGGAAAAATTGTATGGCCTACATTGCCGGATCTTCTTTGACTAATTTGCCTACTTGGTCCTTCTCTCTGCTCTGACTCTTTACATCGGCTCCCTTGTCTATAATGCCTTGATTGCCTCGAATGCTGCCAACAGCTTGTTACACAAGAATTCTAACAACTCAAATGAGCTGATGTCAAAGAGATATTTGCATCAATGGGTTGAATGACTAAAATTCACATAGTACTTGAAATTCTTGGACATAAGAGATGGCATGTATTCCAAATGGACATAAAATTAGCATTCCCAAATGTATACCTTAAGGAGGAGGTATGTTTATTGCAACTTCGAGGTTTTGAGGTACCTCATTTAGAAAATAAGATGTGTACACCTAGAAATGCATTCTATGGCCTTAAGCGAGCTCCATTGTCTCTTACCAACAAGTTGATAGTTTTCTTCAGTAATGTAGGACTACTATGAGAAAAAATAACTAGCTAGCGATTATAATCTTGTATATATATGATATAATCATTACAAGAGATCATGAGGGAATTCATCAACGAGACTCGTGTTGGCTTGTGCAATGATTTTGAGACGACAGATCTCAAGCTACTCCATTTTTATTTTGGCATTGAAGTACGACAAAAAGAATGATGGGATCTTTATATCACAGTAGAGATATTCTAAGGAAATCCGAAAGCATTTGGGGTGATGGATTACTATTGGAAGATGTAGTAGATGACACCACGCAATTTCTATAAGCACAAGCTACCACGAAAGGCATGAAAATAAATAGAAGAGTCTCCATATTTTTCACTTGACTCGTTTAATGCTCAAACAATGAGTTGAATCCTAGTTTTGTGTAGTATAGCTAGTTTTATAAATTATAACCTTCATTTTGTCAAATGAGGAGTCATCGAGAGTGAGGAGCAATAGAGAATGTCATGTATATTTTTTCACAATTTTTGGAGCTCATTAAATCCTCAAATTAGCTTTAGGATCTAATTTTTTACTATGCTTGGGCGCTAGATGTGAACCGAATCAAAGCTAGTAGGAACACTAAAAATAGAGCTTGTAGGCTCATTTTTTGAGGTTAGATTGTGTGAGATTATGAAGAACTGTAACTAATTCATAATCATTTGAGATTGTGAAGACCTGTAACTAATTAATAATCATTTTATGATCTAATGCAAGCTTCAATTTTTCTACTCATCATTTCTTTTCCTTGTCTTGTATGTGTGCACATTTGGTTGCATTCTTATCCTTGTAGTGTGTACACTCTCACCCATCACATGCTCAATCATTAAATCATTCCCTATCTCTGTGGTTTATAATTTATGATAGAGAATGTTTCCTCAACATTGACATACTCATATGACAAGCACATGATGATAAGAGTTCATTGAGAAGAGACGTTGGAGGTGTTTGGTAAGTAGGATTTTAGGTTTTTTTATTTGCTTTTAGATTCTATAACACTTAATCGACACATCTATCACCTGCATTCACCTTCTTTCACCTTGCCCATTCATCTTCTTCTTCATAAAAATTTCTACTAAGGGCATAAAAATCCCCCTCATTCTTCATGTCCCTCATTCGTTTGTGTATTGGTGAGAGAAAAAAAAGAGAGAAAGATTGTATATAATATTTTTTATGTTTTTTTAGACTCGAGGTTATCGTAGGATTTTGTATGTGGTTCAGGTGATCGTATGCCTTGGAGTGGTATGTTTCTAAATTTTATAGTTTTGCATATAAAGCCTTGTGCATGTTGGTCAGGGGACTAACACAAACATAGTGTTATAGGTGAATTCTAGAAAAGTTGACTCTTTTAGAGCATTGTGACACACCACCTCCATCATGAAAAACTAGGTGTATCATGATAGATCCATCTTTCATGCAAAAATACCCGATCAGGATGTTAGAGAAGTCCTATTCAACATTAATGAAGGCAAAATTGGTGGCAAATGGGAGAAGATTGGTATGGATGAATGAAAACTTGACATAGAAATCTTTCTTTTGGAGTGATTTGATTGATGAGAAACTGGTGGAGGGTATCAAGTGTCTTAAGGATGGGTATACATGCACTTACGAAGTCTAAAAATTATTGAAAAATGGTATGTAGCTACTTCTAGTACTCCTCAATCTTGAGGACTCCTCGACTTCAACAAAATGGATCCTAATCTACCAAAAGTGGTATTTACAATGTTCATGTAGTGATGAAATCACTATTCAAAAGGATTTGTCTGGAAAAATTGTATGGCCTAATTGCCGGATCTTCTTTGACTAATTTGCCTACTTGGTCCTTCTCTCTGCTCTGACTCTTTACATCGGCTCCCTTGTCTCTTATAATGCCTTGATTGCCTCGAATGCTGCCAACAGCTTGTTACACAAGAATTCTAACAACTCAAATGAGCTGATGTCAAAGAGATATTTGCATCAAGGGTTTGAATGACTAAAATTCACATAGTACTTGAAATTCTTGGACATAAGAGATGGCATGTATTCCAAATGGACATAAAATTAGCATTCCCCAAATGTATACCTTAAGGAGGAGGTATGTTTATTGCAACTTCGAGGTTTTGAGGTACCTCATTAGAAAAATAAGATGTGTACACCTAGAAATGCATTCTATGGCCTTAAGCGAGCTCCATTGTCTTGTTACCAACAAGTTGATAGTTTCTTCAGTAATGTAGGCTACTATGAGAAAAAATAACTAGCTAGCGATTTATAATCTTGTATATAGATGATATAATCATTACAAGAGATTCATGAGGAATTCATCAACGAGACTCGTGTTGGCTTGTGCAATGATTTTGAGACGACAGATCTCAAGCTACTCCATTTTTATTTTGGCATTGAAGTACGACAAAAGAATGATGGATCTTTATATCACAGTAGAGATATTCTAAGGAAATCCCGAAAGCATTTGGGGTGATGGATTTACTATTGGAAGATGTAGTAGATGACACCACGCAAATTTCTATAAGCACAAGCTACCACGAAAGGCATGAAAATAAATAGAAGAGTCTCCATATTTTTCACTTGACTCGTTTAATGCTCAAACAATGAGTTGAATCCTAGTTTTGTGTAGTATAGCTAGTTTTATAAATTATAACCTTCATTTTGTCAAATGAGGAGTCATCGAGAGTGAGGAGCAATAGAGAATGTCATGTATATTTTTTCACAATTTTTGGAGCTCATTAAATCCCATCAAATTAGCTTTAGGATCTAATTTTTTACTATGCTGGGCGCTAGATGTGAACCGAATCAAAGCTAGTAGGAACATAAAAATAGAGCTTGTAGGCTCATTTTTTGAGGTTAGATTGTGTGGAGATTATGAAGAACTGTAACTAATTCATAATCATTTGAGATTGTGAAGACCTGTAACTAATTAATAATCATTTTATGATCTAATGCAAGCTTCAATTTTTCTACTCATCATTTCTTTTCCTTGTTTGTATGTGTGCACATTTGGTTGCATTCTTATCCTTGTAGTGTGTACACTCTCACCCATCACATGCTCAATCATTAAATCATTTCCCTATCTCTGTGGTTTATAATTTATGATAGAGAATGTTTCCTCAACATTGACATACTCATATGACAAGCACATGATGATAAGAGTTCATTGAGAAGAGACGTGGAGGTGTTGTGGTAAGTAGGATTTTTAGGTTTTTTATTTGCTTTTAGATTCTATAACACTTAATCGACACATCTATCACCTGCATTCACCTTCTTTCACCGTGCCCATTCATCTTATTCTTCATAAAAAATTTCTACTAAGGGCAATAAAAATCCCCCTCATTCTTCATGTCCCTCATTCGTTTGTGTATTGGTGAGAGAAAAAAAGAGAGAGAAAGATTGTATATAATATTTTTTATGTTTTTTTTAGACTCGAGGTTATCGTAGGATTTTGTATGTGGTTCAGGTGATCGTATGCCTTGGAGTGGTATGTTTCTAAATTTTATAGGTTTTGCATATAAAGCCTTGTGCATGTTGGTCAGGGGACTAACACAAACATAGTGTTATAGGTCGAATTCTAGAAAAGTTGACTCTTTTAGAGCATTGTGACACACCACCTCCAATTCATGAAAAACTAGGTGTATCATGATAGATCCATCTTTCATGCAAAAATACCCGATCAGGATGTTAGAGAAGTCCTATTCAACATTAATGAAGGCAAAATTGGTGGCAATGGGAGAAGAGATTGTTAGGGATGAATGAAAACTTGACATAGAAATCTTTCTTTTGGAGTGATTTGATTGATGAGAAACTGGTGGAGGGTATCAAGTGTCTTAAAGATGGGTATACATGCAACTTACGAAGTCTAAAAATTATGAAAAATGGTATGTAAGCTACTTCTAGTACTCCTCAATCTTGAGGACTCCTCGACTTCAACAAAATGGATTCCTAATCTACCAAAAGTGGTATTTACAATGTTATGTAGTGATGAAAATCACTATTCCAAAAGGATTTGTCTGGAAAAATTGTATGGCCTAATTGCCGGATCTTCTTTGGACTAATTTGCCTACTTGGTCCTTCTCTCTGCTCTGACTCTTTACATCGGCTCCCCTTGTCTTATAATGCCTTGATTGCCTCGAATGCTGCCAACAGCTTGTTACACAAGAATTCTAACAAACTCAAATGAGCTGATGTCAAAGAGATATGTTGCATCAATGGGTTGAATGACTAAAATTCACATAGTACTTGAAATTCTTGGACATAAGAGATGGCAATGTATTCCAAATGGACATAAAATTAGCATTCCCAAATGTATACCTTAAGGAGGAGGTATGTTTATTGCAACTTCGAGGTTTTGAGGTACCTCATTTAGAAAAATAAGATGTGTACACCTAGAAATGGCATTCTATGGCCTTAAGCGAGCTCCATTGTCTTGTTACCAACAAGTTGATAGTTTCTTCAGTAATGTAGGCTACTATGAGAAAAAATAACTAGCTATCGATTATAATCTTGTTATATAGATGAATATAATCATTACAAGAGATCATGAGGATTCATCAACAGAGACTCGTGTTAGGCTTGTGCAATGATTTTGAGACGACAGATCTCAAGCTATACTCCATTTTTTATTTTGGCATTGAAGTACGACAAAAGAATGATGGGATCTTTATATCACAGTAGAGATATTCTAAGGAAATCCCGAAAGCATTGGGGTGATGGATTACTATTGGAAGAATGTAGTAGATGACACCACGCAATTTCTATAAGCACAAGCTACCACGAAAGGCATGAAAATAAATAGAAGAGTCTCCATATTTTTCACTTGACTCGTTTAATGCTCAAACAATGAGTTGAATCCTAGTTTTGTGTAGTATAGCTAGTTTATAAATTATACCTTCATTTTGTCAAATGAGGAGTCATCGAGAGTGAGGAGCATAGAGAATGTCATGTATATTTTTTCACAATTTTTGGAGCTCATTAAATCCCTCAAATTAGCTTTAGGATCTAATTTTTTACTATGCTGGGCGCTAGATGTGAACCGAATCAAAGCTAGTAGGAACACTAAAAATAGAGCTTGTAGGCTCATTTTTTTGAGGTTAGATTGTGTGAGATATGAAGAACTGTAACTAATTCATAATCATTTGAGATTGTGAAGACCTGTAACTAATTAATAATCATTTTATGATCTAATGCAAGCTTCAATTTTTTCTACTCATCTATTTCTTTTCCTTGTTTGTATGTGTGCACATTTGGTTGCATTCTTATCCTTGTAGTGTGTACACTCTCACCCATCACATGCTCAATCATTAAATCATTCCCTATCTCTGTGGTTTATAATTTATGATAGAGAATGTTTCCTCAACATTGACATACTCATATGACAAGCACATGATGATAAGAGTTCATTGAGAAGAGACGTTGGAGGTGTTTGGTAAGTAGGATTTAGGTTTTTTTATTTGCTTTTAGATTCTATAACACTAATCGACACATCTATCACCTGCATTCACCTTCTTTCACCTTGCCCATTCATCTTCTTCTTCATAAAAATTTCTACTAAGGGCATAAAAATCCCCCTCATTCTTCATGTCCCTCATTCGTTGTGTGTATTGGTGAGAGAAAAAAAAGAGAGGAAAGATTGTATATAATATTTTTTATGTTTTTTTAGACTCGAGGTTATCGTAGGATTTTGTAATGTGGTTCAGGTGATCGTATGCCTTGGAGTGGTATGTTTCTAAATTTTATAGTTTTGCATATAAAGCCTTGTGCATGTTGGTCAGGGGACTAACACAAACATAGTGGTTATAGGCGAATTCTAGAAAAGTTGACTCTTTTAGAGCATTGTGACACACCACCTCCATCATGAAAAACTAGGTGTATCAATGATAGATCCATCTTTCATGCAAAAATACCCGATCAGGATGTTAGAGAAGTCCCTATTTCAACATTAATGAAGGCAAAATTGGTGGCAAATGGGAGAAGATTGGTAGGGATGAATGAAAACTTGACATAGAAATCTTTCTTTTTGGAGTGATTTGATTGATGAGAAACTGGTGGAGGGTATCAAGTGTCTTAAAGATGGGTATACATGCACTTACGAAGTCTAAAAATTATGAAAAATAGGTATGTAGCTACTTCTAGTACTCCTCAATCTTGAGGACTCCTCGACTTCAACAAAATGTGATCCTAATCTACCAAAAGTGGTACTTTACAATGTTCATGTAGTGATGAAAATCACTATTCAAAAGGATTTGTCTGGAAAAATTGTATGGCCTAATTGCCGGATCTTCTTGACTAATTTTGCCTACTTGGTCCTTCTCTCTGCTCTGACTCTTTACATCGGCTCCCTTGTCTTATAATGCCTTGATTGCCTCGAATGCTGCCAACAGCTTGTTACACAAGAATTCTAACAACTGCAAATGAGCTGATGTCAAAGAGATATTTGCATCAATGGGTTGAATGACTAAAATTCACATAGTACTTGAAATTCTTGGACATAAGAGATGGCATGTATTCCCAAATGGACATAAAATTAGCATTCCCAAATGTATACCTTAAGGAGGAGGTATGTTTATTGCAACTTCGAGGTTTTGAGGTACCTCATTGTAGAAAAATAAGATGTTGTACACCTAGAAATGCATTCTATGGCCTTAAGCGAGCTCCATGTCTTGTTACCAACAAGTTGATAGTTTCTTCAGTAATGTAGGCTACTATGAGAAAAAATAACTAGCTAGCGATTATAATCTTGTATATAGATGATATAATCTATTACAAGAGATCATGAGGAATTCATCACCGAGACTCGTGTTGGCTTGTGCAATGATTTGAGACGACAGGATCTCAAGCTACTCCATTTTTATTTTGGCATTGAAGTACGACAAAAGAATGATGGATCTTTATATCACAGTAGAGATATTCTAAGGAAATCCCGAAAGCATTTGGGGTGATGGATTACTATTGGAAGATGTAGTAGATGACACCACGCAATTTCTATAAGCACAAGCTACCACGAAAGGCATGAAAATAAATAGAAGAGTCTCCATATTTTTCACTTGACTCGTTTAATGCTCAAACAATGAGTTGAATCCTAGTTTGTGTAGTATAGCTAGTTTTATAAATTATACCTTCATTTTGTCAAATGAGGAGTCATCGAGAGTGAGGAGCAATAGAGAATGTCATGTATATTTTTTCACAATTTTTGGAGCTCATTAAATCCCTCAAATTTAGCTTTAGGATCTAATTTTTACTATGCTGGGCGCTAGATGTGAACCGAATCAAAGCTAGTAGGAACACTAAAAATAGAGCTTGTAGGCTCATCTTTGTGAGGTTAGATTGTGTGAGATTATGAAGAACTGTAACTAATTCATAATCATTTGAGATTGTGAAGACCTGTAACTAATTAATAATCATTTTATGATCTAATGCAAGCTTCAATTTTTCTACTCATCATTTCTTTCCTTGTTTGTATGTGTGCACATTTGGTTGAATTCTTATCCTTGTAGTGTGTATCACTCTCACCCATCAACATGCTCTAATCATTAAATCTATTCCCTATCTCTGTGGTTTATAATTATGATAGAGAATGTTTCCTCAACATTGACAATACTCATATGACAAGCACATGATGATAAGAGTTCATTGAGAAGAGACGTTGGAGGTGTTTGGTAAGTAGGATTTTAGGGTTTTTTATTTGCTTTAGATTCTATAACACTTAATCGACACATCTATCACCTGCATTCACCTTCTTTCACCCTTGCCCATTCATCTTCTTCTTCATAAAAATTTTCTACTAAGGGCATAAAATCCCCCTCATTCTTCATGTCCCTCATTCGTTTGTGTATTGGTGAGAGAAAAAAAAGAGAGAAAGATTGGTATATAATATTTTTTATGTTTTTTAGACTCGAGGTTATCGTAGGATTTTGTATTGTAGGTTCAGGTGATCGTATGCCTTGGAGTGGTATGTTTCTAAATTTATAGTTTTGCATATAAAGCCTTGTGCATGTTGGTCAGGGGACTAACACAAACATAGTGTTTATAGGAGAATTCTAGAAAAGTTGACTCTTTTAGAGCATTGTGACACACCACCTCCATCATGAAAAACTAGGTGTATCATGATAGATCCATCTTTCATGCAAAAATACCCGATCAGGTATGTTAGAGAAGTCCTATTCAACATTAATGAAGGCAAATTGGTGGCAAATGGGAGAAGATTGGTAGGGATGAATGAAAACTTGACATAGAAATCTTTCTTTTGGAGTGATTTGATTGATGAGAAACTGGTGGAGGGTATCAAGTGTCTTAAAGATGGGTATACATGCACTTACGAAGTCTAAAAATTATGAAAATGGTATGTAGCTACTTCTAGTACTCCTCAATCTTGAGGACTCCTCGACTTCAACAAAATGGATCCTAATCTACCAAAAGTGGTATTTACAATGTTCATGTAGTGATGAAAATCACTATTCAAAAGGATTTGTTCTGGAAAAATTGTATGGCCTAATTGCCGTATCTTCTTTGACTAATTTGCCTACTTGGTCCTTCTCTCTGCTCTGACTCTTTACATCGGCTCCCTTGTCTTATAATGCCTTGATTGCCTCGAATGCTGCCAACAGCTTGTTACACAAGAATTCTAACAACTCAAATGAGCTGATGTCAAAGAGATATTTGCATCAATGGGTTGAATGACTAAAATTCACATAGTACTTGAAATTCTTGGACATAAGAGATGGCATGTATTCCAAATGGACATAAAATTAGCATTCCCAAATGTATACCTTAAGGAGGATGTATGTTTTATTGCAACTTCGAGGTTTTGAGGTACCTCATTTAGAAAATAAGATGTGTACACCTAGAAATGCATTCTATGGCCTTAAGCGAGCTCCATTGTCTTGTTACCAACAAGTTGATAGTTTCTTCAGTAATGTAGGCTACTATGAGGAAAAAATAACTAGCTAGCGATATAATCTTGTATATAGATGATATAATCATTACAAGAGATCATGAGGAATTCATCAACGAGACTCGTGTTGGCTTGTGCAATGATTTTGAGACGACAGATCTCAAGCTACTCCATTTTTATTTTGGCATTGAAGTACGACAAAAGAATGATGGGATCTTTATATCACAGTAGAGATATTCTAAGGAAATCCCGAAAGCATTTGGGGTGATGGATTACTATTGGAAGATGTAGTAGATGACACCACGCAATTTCTATAAGCACAAGCTACCACGAAAGGCATGAAAATAAATAGAAGAGTCTCCATATTTTTCACTTGACTCGTTTAATGCTCAAACAATGAGTTGAATCCTAGTTTTGTGTAGTATAGCTAGTTTTATAAATTATACCTTCATTTTGTCAAATGAGGAGTCATCGAGAGTGAGGAGCAATAGAGAATGTCATGTATATTTTTTCACCATTTTTGGAGCTCATTAAATCCCTCAAATTAGCTTTAGGATCTAATTTTTTACTATGCTGGGCGCTAGATGTGAACCGAATCAAGCTAGTAGGAACACTAAAATAGAGCTTGTAGGCTCATTTTTTGAGGTTAGATTGTGTGAGATTATGAAGAACTGTAACTAATTCATTAATCATTGAGATTGTGAAGACCTGTAACTAATTAATAATCATTTTATGATCTAATGCAAGCTTCAATTTTTCTACTCATCATTTCTTTTCCTTGTTTGTATGTGTGCACATTTGGTTGCATTCTTATCCTTGTAGTGTGTACACTCTCACCCATCACATGCTCAATCATTAAATCATTTCCCTATCTCTGTGGTTTATAATTTATGATAGAGAATGTTTCCTCAACATTGACATACTCATATGACAAGCACATGATGATAAGAGTTCATTGAGAAGAGACGTTGGAGGTGTTTGGTAAGTAGGATTTTAGGTTTTTTTATTTGCTTTTAGATTCTATAACACTTAATCTACACATCTATCACCTGCATTCACCTTCTTTCACCTTGCCCATTCATCTTCTTCTTCATAAAAATTTCTACTAAGGGCATAAAAATCCCCTCATTCTTCATGTCCCTCATTCGTTTGTGTATTGGTGAGAGAAAAAAAAGAGAGAAAGATTGTATATAATATTTTTTATGTTTTTTTTAGACTCGAGGTTATCGTAGGATTTTGTATGTGGTTCAGGCGATCGTATGCCTTGGAGTGGTATGTTTCTAAATTTTATAGTTTTGCATATAAAGCCTTGTGCATGTTGGTCAGGGGACTAACACAAACATAGTGTTATAGGTGAATTCTAGAAAAGTTGACTCTTTTAGAGCATTGTGACACACCACCTCCATCATGAAAAACTAGGTGTATCATGATAGATCCATCTTTCATGCAAAAATACCCGATCAGGATGTTAGAGAAGTCCTATTCAACATTAATGAAGCAAAATTGGTGGCAAATGGGAGAAGATTGGTAGGGATGAATGAAAACTTGACATAGAAATCTTTCTTTTGGAGTGATTTGATTGATGAGAAACTGGTGGAGGGTATCAAGTGTCTTAAAGATGGGTATACATGCACTTACGAAGTCTAAAAATTATGAAAAATGGTATGTAGCTACTTCTAGTACTCCTCAATCTTGAGGACTCCTCGACTTCAACAAAATGGATCCTAATCTACCAAAAGTGGTATTTACAATGTTCATGTAGTGATGAAAATCACTATTCAAAAGGATTTGTCTGGAAAAATTGTATGGCCTAATTGCCGGATCTTCTTTGACTAATTTGCCTACTTGGTCCTTCTCTCTGCTCTGACTCTTTACATCGGCTCCCTTGTCTTATAATGCCTTGATTGCCTCGAATGCTGCCAACAGCTTGTTACACAAGAATTCTAACAACTCAAATGAGCTGATGTCAAAGAGATATTTGCATCAATGGGTTGAATGACTAAAATTCACATAGTACTTGAAATTCTTGGACATAAGAGATGGCATGTATTCCAAATGGACATAAAATTAGCATTCCAAATGTATACCTTAAGGAGGAGGTATGTTTATTGCAACTTCGAGGTTTTGAGGTACCTCATTTAGAAAAATAAGATGTGTACACCTAGAAATGCATTCTATGGCCTTAAGCGAGCTCCACTTGTCTTGTTACCAACAAGTTGATAGTTTCCTTCAGTAATGTAGGCTACTATGAGAAAAAATAACTAGCTAGCGATTATAATCTTGTATATAGATGATATAATCATTACAAGAGATCATGAGGAATTCATCAACGAGACTCGTGTTGGCTTGTGCAATGATTTTGAGACGACAGATCTCAAGCTACTCCATTTTATTTTGGCATTGAAGTACGACAAAAGAATGATGGGATCTTTATATCACAGTAGAGATATTCTAAGGAAATCCCGAAAGCATTTGGGGTGATGGATTACTATTGGAAGATGTAGTAGATGACACCACGCAATTTCTATAAGCACAAGCTACCACGAAAGGCATGAAAATAAAATAGAAGAGTCTCCATATTTTTCACTTGACTCGTTTAATGCTCAAACAATGAGTTGAATCCTAGTTTTGTGTAGTATAGCTAGTTTTATAAATTATACCTTCATTTTGTCAAATGAGGAGTCATCGAGAGTGAGGAGCAATAGAGAATGTCATGTATATTTTTTCACAATTTTTGGAGCTCATTAAATCCCTCAAATTAGCTTTAGGATCTAATTTTTTACTATGCTGGGCGCTAGATGTGAACCGAATCAAAGCTAGTAGGAACACTAAAATAGAGCTTGTAGGCTCATTTTTTGAGGTTAGATTGTGTGAGATTATGAAGAACTGTAACTAATTCATAATCATTTGAGATTGTGAAGACCTGTAACTATTAATAATCATTTTATGATCTAATGCAAGCTTCAATTTTTCTACTCATCATTTCTTTTCCTTGTTTGTATGTGTGCACATTTGGTTGCATTCTTATCCTTGTAGTGTGTACACTCTCACCCATCACATGCTCAATCATTAAATCATTTCCCTATCTCTGTGGTTTATAATTTATGATAGAGAATGTTTCCTCAACATTGACATACTCATATGACAAGCACATGATGATAAGAGTTCATTGAGAAGAGACGTTGGAGGTGTTTGGTAAGTAGGATTTTAGGTTTTTTTATTTGCTTTTAGATTCTATAACACTTAATCTACACATCTATCACCTGCATTCACCTTCTTTCACCTTGCCCATTCATCTTCTTCTTCATAAAAATTTCTACTAAGGGCATAAAAATCCCCCATCATTCTTCATGTCCCTCATTCGTTTGTGTATTGGTGAGAGAAAAAAAAGAGAGAAAGATTGTATATAATATTTTTTATGTTTTTTTAGACTCGAGGTTATCGTAGGATTTTGTATGGGTTCAGGCGATCGTATGCCTTGGAGTGGTATGTTTCTAAATTTTATAGTTTTGCATATAAAGCCTTGTGCATGTTGGTCAGGGGACTAACACAAACATAGTGTTATAGGTGAATTCTAGAAAAGTTGACTCTTTTAGAGCATTGTGACACACCACCCTCCCTCATGAAAAACTAGGTGTATCATGATAGATCCATCTTTCATGCAAAAATACCCGATCAGGATGTTAGAGAAGTCCTATTCAACATTAATGAAGGCAAAAATTGGTGGCAAATGGGAGAAGATTGGTAGGGATGAATGAAAACTTGACATAGAAATCTTTCTTTTGGAGTGATTTGATTGATGAGAAACTGGTGGAGGGTATCAAGTGTCTTAAAGATGGGTATACATGCACTTACGAAGTCTAAAAAATTATGAAAAATGGTATGTAGCTACTTCTAGTACTCCTCAATCTTGAGGACTCCTCGACTTCAACAAAATGGATCCTAATCTACCAAAA
This sequence comes from Ceratopteris richardii, assembly GCA_020310875.1. Classification (NCBI taxonomy): domain Eukaryota; kingdom Viridiplantae; phylum Streptophyta; class Polypodiopsida; order Polypodiales; family Pteridaceae; genus Ceratopteris; species Ceratopteris richardii. The sequence continues at coordinate 83,379,799 of CM035437.1, forward strand.
GTGGTATTTACAATGTTCATGTAGTGATGAAAATCACTATTCAAAAGGATTTGTCTGGAAAAATTGTATGGCCTAATTGCCGGATCTTCTTTGACTAATTTGCCTACTTGGTCCTTCTCTCTGCTCTGACTCTTTACATCGGCTCCCTTGTCTTATAATGCCTTGATTGCCTCGAATGCTGCCAACAGCTTGTTACACAAGAATTCTAACAACTCAAATGAGCTGATGTCAAAGAGATATTTGCATCAATGGGTTGAATGACTAAAATTCACATAGTACTTGAAATTCTTGGACATAAGAGATGGCATGTATTCCAAATGGACATAAAATTAGCATTCCCAAATGTATACCTTAAGGAGGAGGTATGTTTATTGCAACTTCGAGGTTTTGAGGTACCTCATTTAGAAAAATAAGATGTGTACACCTAGAAATGCATTCTATGGCCTTAAGCGAGCTCCATTGTCTTGTTACCAACAAGTTGATAGTTTCTTCAGTAATGTAGGCTACTATGAGAAAAAATAACTAGCTAGCGATTATAATCTTGTATATAGATGATATAATCATTACAAGAGATCATGAGGAATTCATCAACGAGACTCGTGTTGGCTTGTGCAATGATTTTGAGACGACAGATCTCAAGCTACTCCATTTTTATTTTGGCATTGAAGTACGACAAAAGAATGATGGGATCTTTATATCACAGTAGAGATATTCTAAGGAAATCCCGAAAGCATTTGGGGTGATGGATTACTATTGGAAGATGTAGTAGATGACACCACGCAATTTCTATAAGCACAAGCTACCACGAAAGGCATGAAAATAAATAGAAGAGTCTCCATATTTTTCACTTGACTCGTTTAATGCTCAAACAATGAGTTGAATCCTAGTTTTGTGTAGTATAGCTAGTTTTATAAATTATACCTTCATTTTGTCAAATGAGGAGTCATCGAGAGTGAGGAGCAATAGAGAATGTCATGTATATTTTTTCACAATTTTTGGAGCTCATTAAATCCCTCAAATTAGCTTTAGGATCTAATTTTTTACTATGCTGGGCGCTAGATGTGAACCGAATCAAAGCTAGTAGGAACACTAAAAATAGAGCTTGTAGGCTCATTTTTTGAGGTTAGATTGTGTGAGATTATGAAGAACTGTAACTAATTCATAATCATTTGAGATTGTGAAGACCTGTAACTAATTAATAATCATTTTATGATCTAATGCAAGCTTCAATTTTTCTACTCATCATTTCTTTTCCTTGTTTGTATGTGTGCACATTTGGTTGCATTCTTATCCTTGTAGTGTGTACACTCTCACCCATCACATGCTCAATCATTAAATCATTTCCCTATCTCTGTGGTTTATAATTTATGATAGAGAATGTTTCCTCAACATTGACATACTCATATGACAAGCACATGATGATAAGAGTTCATTGAGAAGAGACGTTGGAGGTGTTTGGTAAGTAGGATTTTAGGTTTTTTTATTTGCTTTTAGATTCTATAACACTTAATCGACACATCTATCACCTGCATTCACCTTCTTTCACCTTGCCCATTCATCTTCTTCTTCATAAAAATTTCTACTAAGGGCATAAAAATCCCCCTCATTCTTCATGTCCCTCATTCGTTTGTGTATTGGTGAGAGAAAAAAAAGAGAGGAAAGATTGTATATAATATTTTTTATGTTTTTTTAGACTCGAGGTTATCGTAGGATTTTGTATGTGGTTCAGGTGATCGTATGCCTTGGAGTGGTATGTTTCTAAATTTTATAGTTTTGCATATAAAGCCTTGTGCATGTTGGTCAGGGGACTAACACAAACATAGTGTTATAGGTGAATTCTAGAAAAGTTGACTCTTTTAGAGCATTGTGACACACCACCTCCATCATGAAAAACTAGGTGTATCATGATAGATCCATCTTTCATGCAAAAATACCCGATCAGGATGTTAGAGAAGTCCTATTCAACATTAATGAAGGCAAAATTGGTGGCAAATGGGAGAAGATTGGTAGGGATGAATGAAAACTTGACATAGAAATCTTTCTTTTGGAGTGATTTGATTGATGAGAAACTGGTGGAGGGTATCAAGTGTCTTAAAGATGGGTATACATGCACTTACGAAGTCTAAAAATTATGAAAATGGTATGTAGCTACTTCTAGTACTCCTCAATCTTGAGGACTCCTCGACTTCAACAAAATGGATCCTAATCTACCAAAAGTGGTATTTACAATGTTCATGTAGTGATGAAAATCACTATTCAAAAGGATTTGTCTGGAAAAATTGTATGGCCTAATTGCCGGATCTTCTTTGACTAATTTGCCTACTTGGTCCTTCTCTCTGCTCTGACTCTTTACATCGGCTCCCTTGTCTTATAATGCCTTGATTGCCTCGAATGCTGCCAACAGCTTGTTACACAAGAATTCTAACAACTCAAATGAGCTGATGTCAAAGAGATATTTGCATCAATGGGTTGAATGACTAAAATTCACATAGTACTTGAAATTCTTGGACATAAGAGATGGCATGTATTCCAAATGGACATAAAATTAGCATTCCCAAATGTATACCTTAAGGAGGAGGTATGTTTATTGCAACTTCGAGGTTTTGAGGTACCTCATTTAGAAAAATAAGATGTGTACACCTAGAAATGCATTCTATGGCCTTAAGCGAGCTCCATTGTCTTCTTACCAACAAGTTGATAGTTTCTTCAGTAATGTAGGCTACTATGAGAAAAAATAACTAGCTAGCGATTATAATCTTGTATATAGATGATATAATCATTACAAGAGATCATGAGGAATTCATCAACGAGACTCGTGTTGGCTTGTGCAATGATTTTGAGACGACAGATCTCAAGCTACTCCATTTTTATTTTGGCATTGAAGTACGACAAAAGAATGATGGGATCTTTATATCACAGTAGAGATATTCTAAGGAAATCCCGAAAGCATTTGGGGTGATGGATTACTATTGGAAGATGTAGTAGATGACACCACGCAATTTCTATAAGCACAAGCTACCACGAAAGGCATGAAAATAAATAGAAGAGTCTCCATATTTTTCACTTGACTCGTTTAATGCTCAAACAATGAGTTGAATCCTAGTTTTGTGTAGTATAGCTAGTTTTATAAATTATACCTTCATTTTGTCAAATGAGGAGTCATCGAGAGTGAGGAGCAATAGAGAATGTCATGTATATTTTTTCACAATTTTTGGAGCTCATTAAATCCCTCAAATTAGCTTTAGGATCTAATTTTTTACTATGCTGGGCGCTAGATGTGAACCGAATCAAAGCTAGTAGGAACACTAAAAATAGAGCTTGTAGGCTCATTTTTTGAGGTTAGATTGTGTGAGATTATGAAGAACTGTAACTAATTCATAATCATTTGAGATTGTGAAGACCTGTAACTAATTAATAATCATTTTATGATCTAATGCAAGCTTCAATTTTTCTACTCATCATTTCTTTTCCTTGTTTGTATGTGTGCACATTTGGTTGCATTCTTATCCTTGTAGTGTGTACACTCTCACCCATCACATGCTCAATCATTAAATCATTTCCCTATCTCTGTGGTTTATAATTTATGATAGAGAATGTTTCCTCAACATTGACATACTCATATGACAAGCACATGATGATAAGAGTTCATTGAGAAGAGACGTTGGAGGTGTTTGGTAAGTAGGATTTTAGGTTTTTTTATTTGCTTTTAGATTCTATAACACTTAATCTACACATCTATCACCTGCATTCACCTTCTTTCACCTTGCCCATTCATCTTCTTCTTCATAAAAATTTCTACTAAGGGCATAAAAATCCCCCTCATTCTTCATGTCCCTCATTCGTTTGTGTATTGGTGAGAGAAAAAAAAGAGAGAAAGATTGTATATAATATTTTTTTATGTTTTTTTAGACTCGAGGTTATCGTAGGATTTTGTATGTGGTTCAGGTGATCGTATGCCTTGGAGTGGTATGTTTCTAAATTTTATAGTTTTGCATATAAAGCCTTGTGCATGTTGGTCAGGGGACTAACACAAACATAGTGTTATAGGTGAATTCTAGAAAAGTTGACTCTTTTAGAGCATTGTGACACACCACCTCCATCATGAAAAACTAGGTGTATCATGATAGATCCATCTTTCATGCAAAAATACCCGATCAGGATGTTAGAGAAGTCCTATTCAACATTAATGAAGGCAAAATTGGTGGCAAATGGGAGAAGATTGGTAGGGATGAATGAAAACTTGACATAGAAATCTTTCTTTTGGAGTGATTTGATTGATGAGAAACTGGTGGAGGGTATCAAGTGTCTTAAAGATGGGTATACATGCACTTACGAAGTCTAAAAATTATGAAAAATGGTATGTAGCTACTTCTAGTACTCCTCAATCTTGAGGACTCCTCGACTTCAACAAAATGGATCCTAATCTACCAAAAGTGGTATTTACAATGTTCATGTAGTGATGAAAATCACTATTCAAAAGGATTTGTCTGGAAAAATTGTATGGCCTAATTGCCGGATCTTCTTTGACTAATTTGCCTACTTGGTCCTTCTCTCTGCTCTGACTCTTTACATCGGCTCCCTTGTCTTATAATGCCTTGATTGCCTCGAATGCTGCCAACAGCTTGTTACACAAGAATTCTAACAACTCAAATGAGCTGATGTCAAAGAGATATTTGCATCAATGGGTTGAATGACTAAAATTCACATAGTACTTGAAATTCTTGGACATAAGAGATGGCATGTATTCCAAATGGACATAAAATTAGCATTCCCAAATGTATACCTTAAGGAGGAGGTATGTTTATTGCAACTTCGAGGTTTTGAGGTACCTCATTTAGAAAAATAAGATGTGTACACCTAGAAATGCATTCTATGGCCTTAAGCGAGCTCCATTGTCTTGTTACCAACAAGTTGATAGTTTCTTCAGTAATGTAGGCTACTATGAGAAAAAATAACTAGCTAGCGATTATAATCTTGTATATAGATGATATAATCATTACAAGAGATCATGAGGAATTCATCAACGAGACTCGTGTTGGCTTGTGCAATGATTTTGAGACGACAGATCTCAAGCTACTCCATTTTTATTTTGGCATTGAAGTACGACAAAAGAATGATGGGATCTTTATATCACAGTAGAGATATTCTAAGGAAATCCCGAAAGCATTTGGGGTGATGGATTACTATTGGAAGATGTAGTAGATGACACCACGCAATTTCTATAAGCACAAGCTACCACGAAAGGCATGAAAATAAATAGAAGAGTCTCCATATTTTTCACTTGACTCGTTTAATGCTCAAACAATGAGTTGAATCCTAGTTTTGTGTAGTATAGCTAGTTTTATAAATTATACCTTCATTTTGTCAAATGAGGAGTCATCGAGAGTGAGGAGCAATAGAGAATGTCATGTATATTTTTTCACAATTTTTGGAGCTCATTAAATCCCTCAAATTAGCTTTAGGATCTAATTTTTTACTATGCTGGGCGCTAGATGTGAACCGAATCAAAGCTAGTAGGAACACTAAAAATAGAGCTTGTAGGCTCATTTTTTGAGGTTAGATTGTGTGAGATTATGAAGAACTGTAACTAATTCATAATCATTTGAGATTGTGAAGACCTGTAACTAATTAATAATCATTTTATGATCTAATGCAAGCTTCAATTTTTCTACTCATCATTTCTTTTCCTTGTTTGTATGTGTGCACATTTGGTTGCATTCTTATCCTTGTAGTGTGTACACTCTCACCCATCACATGCTCAATCATTAAATCATTTCCCTATCTCTGTGGTTTATAATTTATGATAGAGAATGTTTCCTCAACATTGACATACTCATATGACAAGCACATGATGATAAGAGTTCATTGAGAAGAGACGTTGGAGGTGTTTGGTAAGTAGGATTTTAGGTTTTTTTATTTGCTTTTAGATTCTATAACACTTAATCTACACATCTATCACCTGCATTCACCTTCTTTCACCTTGCCCATTCATCTTCTTCTTCATAAAAATTTCTACTAAGGGCATAAAAATCCCCCTCATTCTTCATGTCCCTCATTCGTTTGTGTATTGGTGAGAGAAAAAAAAGAGAGAAAGATTGTATATAATATTTTTTATGTTTTTTTAGACTCGAGGTTATCGTAGGATTTTGTATGTGGTTCAGGTGATCGTATGCCTTGGAGTGGTATGTTTCTAAATTTTATAGTTTTGCATATAAAGCCTTGTGCATGTTGGTCAGGGGACTAACACAAACATAGTGTTATAGGTGAATTCTAGAAAAGTTGACTCTTTTAGAGCATTGTGACACACCACCTCCATCATGAAAAACTAGGTGTATCATGATAGATCCATCTTTCATGCAAAAATACCCGATCAGGATGTTAGAGAAGTCCTATTCAACATTAATGAAGGCAAAATTGGTGGCAAATGGGAGAAGATTGGTAGGGATGAATGAAAACTTGACACAGAAATCTTTCTTTTGGAGTGATTTGATTGATGAGAAACTGGTGGAGGGTATCAAGTGTCTTAAAGATGGGTATACATGCACTTACGAAGTCTAAAAATTATGAAAAATGGTATGTAGCTACTTCTAGTACTCCTCAATCTTGAGGACTCCTCGACTTCAACAAAATGGATCCTAATCTACCAAAAGTGGTATTTACAATGTTCATGTAGTGATGAAAATCACTATTCAAAAGGATTTGTCTGGAAAAATTGTATGGCCTAATTGCCGGATCTTCTTTGACTAATTTGCCTACTTGGTCCTTCTCTCTGCTCTGACTCTTTACATCGGCTCCCTTGTCTTATAATGCCTTGATTGCCTCGAATGCTGCCAACAGCTTGTTACACAAGAATTCTAACAACTCAAATGAGCTGATGTCAAAGAGATATTTGCATCAATGGGTTGAATGACTAAAATTCACATAGTACTTGAAATTCTTGGACATAAGAGATGGCATGTATTCCAAATGGACATAAAATTAGCATTCCCAAATGTATACCTTAAGGAGGAGGTATGTTTATTGCAACTTCGAGGTTTTGAGGTACCTCATTTAGAAAAATAAGATGTGTACACCTAGAAATGCATTCTATGGCCTTAAGCGAGCTCCATTGTCTTGTTACCAACAAGTTGATAGTTTCTTCAGTAATGTAGGCTACTATGAGAAAAAATAACTAGCTAGCGATTATAATCTTGTATATAGATGATATAATCATTACAAGAGATCATGAGGAATTCATCAACGAGACTCGTGTTGGCTTGTGCAATGATTTTGAGACGACAGATCTCAAGCTACTCCATTTTTATTTTGGCATTGAAGTACGACAAAAGAATGATGGGATCTTTATATCACAGTAGAGATATTCTAAGGAAATCCCGAAAGCATTTGGGGTGATGGATTACTATTGGAAGATGTAGTAGATGACACCACGCAATTTCTATAAGCACAAGCTACCACGAAAGGCATGAAAATAAATAGAAGAGTCTCCATATTTTTCACTTGACTCGTTTAATGCTCAAACAATGAGTTGAATCCTAGTTTTGTGTAGTATAGCTAGTTTTATAAATTATACCTTCATTTTGTCAAATGAGGAGTCATCGAGAGTGAGGAGCAATAGAGAATGTCATGTATATTTTTTCACAATTTTTGGAGCTCATTAAATCCCTCAAATTAGCTTTAGGATCTAATTTTTTACTATGCTGGGCGCTAGATGTGAACCGAATCAAAGCTAGTAGGAACACTAAAAATAGAGCTTGTAGGCTCATTTTTTGAGGTTAGATTGTGTGAGATTATGAAGAACTGTAACTAATTCATAATCATTTGAGATTGTGAAGACCTGTAACTAATTAATAATCATTTTATGATCTAATGCAAGCTTCAATTTTTCTACTCATCATTTCTTTTCCTTGTTTGTATGTGTGCACATTTGGTTGCATTCTTATCCTTGTAGTGTGTACACTCTCACCCATCACATGCTCAATCATTAAATCATTTCCCTATCTCTGTGGTTTATAATTTATGATAGAGAATGTTTCCTCAACATTGACATACTCATATGACAAGCACATGATGATAAGAGTTCATTGAGAAGAGACGTTGGAGGTGTTTGGTAAGTAGGATTTTAGGTTTTTTTATTTGCTTTTAGATTCTATAACACTTAATCTACACATCTATCACCTGCATTCACCTTCTTTCACCTTGCCCATTCATCTTCTTCTTCATAAAAATTTCTACTAAGGGCATAAAAATCCCCCTCATTCTTCATGTCCCTCATTCGTTTGTGTATTGGTGAGAGAAAAAAAAGAGAGAAAGATTGTATATAATATTTTTTATGTTTTTTTAGACTCGAGGTTATCGTAGGATTTTGTATGTGGTTCAGGTGATCGTATGCCTTGGAGTGGTATGTTTCTAAATTTTATAGTTTTGCATATAAAGCCTTGTGCATGTTGGTCAGGGGACTAACACAAACATAGTGTTATAGGTGAATTCTAGAAAAGTTGACTCTTTTAGAGCATTGTGACACACCACCTCCATCATGAAAAACTAGGTGTATCATGATAGATCCATCTTTCATGCAAAAATACCCGATCAGGATGTTAGAGAAGTCCTATTCAACATTAATGAAGGCAAAATTGGTGGCAAATGGGAGAAGATTGGTAGGGATGAATGAAAACTTGACACAGAAATCTTTCTTTTGGAGTGATTTGATTGATGAGAAACTGGTGGAGGGTATCAAGTGTCTTAAAGATGGGTATACATGCACTTACGAAGTCTAAAAATTATGAAAAATGGTATGTAGCTACTTCTAGTACTCCTCAATCTTGAGGACTCCTCGACTTCAACAAAATGGATCCTAATCTACCAAAAGTGGTATTTACAATGTTCATGTAGTGATGAAAATCACTATTCAAAAGGATTTGTCTGGAAAAATTGTATGGCCTAATTGCCGGATCTTCTTTGACTAATTTGCCTACTTGGTCCTTCTCTCTGCTCTGACTCTTTACATCGGCTCCCTTGTCTTATAATGCCTTGATTGCCTCGAATGCTGCCAACAGCTTGTTACACAAGAATTCTAACAACTCAAATGAGCTGATGTCAAAGAGATATTTGCATCAATGGGTTGAATGACTAAAATTCACATAGTACTTGAAATTCTTGGACATAAGAGATGGCATGTATTCCAAATGGACATAAAATTAGCATTCCCAAATGTATACCTTAAGGAGGAGGTATGTTTATTGCAACTTCGAGGTTTTGAGGTACCTCATTTAGAAAAATAAGATGTGTACACCTAGAAATGCATTCTATGGCCTTAAGCGAGCTCCATTGTCTTGTTACCAACAAGTTGATAGTTTCTTCAGTAATGTAGGCTACTATGAGAAAAAATAACTAGCTAGCGATTATAATCTTGTATATAGATGATATAATCATTACAAGAGATCATGAGGAATTCATCAACGAGACTCGTGTTGGCTTGTGCAATGATTTTGAGACGACAGATCTCAAGCTACTCCATTTTTATTTTGGCATTGAAGTACGACAAAAGAATGATGGGATCTTTATATCACAGTAGAGATATTCTAAGGAAATCCCGAAAGCATTTGGGGTGATGGATTACTATTGGAAGATGTAGTAGATGACACCACGCAATTTCTATAAGCACAAGCTACCACGAAAGGCATGAAAATAAATAGAAGAGTCTCCATATTTTTCACTTGACTCGTTTAATGCTCAAACAATGAGTTGAATCCTAGTTTTGTGTAGTATAGCTAGTTTTATAAATTATACCTTCATTTTGTCAAATGAGGAGTCATCGAGAGTGAGGAGCAATAGAGAATGTCATGTATATTTTTTCACAATTTTTGGAGCTCATTAAATCCCTCAAATTAGCTTTAGGATCTAATTTTTTACTATGCTGGGCGCTAGATGTGAACCGAATCAAAGCTAGTAGGAACACTAAAAATAGAGCTTGTAGGCTCATTTTTTGAGGTTAGATTGTGTGAGATTATGAAGAACTGTAACTAATTCATAATCATTTGAGATTGTGAAGACCTGTAACTAATTAATAATCATTTTATGATCTAATGCAAGCTTCAATTTTTCTACTCATCATTTCTTTTCCTTGTTTGTATGTGTGCACATTTGGTTGCATTCTTATCCTTGTAGTGTGTACACTCTCACCCATCACATGCTCAATCATTAAATCATTTCCCTATCTCTGTGGTTTATAATTTATGATAGAGAATGTTTCCTCAACATTGACATACTCATATGACAAGCACATGATGATAAGAGTTCATTGAGAAGAGACGTTGGAGGTGTTTGGTAAGTAGGATTTTAGGTTTTTTTATTTGCTTTTAGATTCTATAACACTTAATCTACACATCTATCACCTGCATTCACCTTCTTTCACCTTGCCCATTCATCTTCTTCTTCATAAAAATTTCTACTAAGGGCATAAAAATCCCCCTCATTCTTCATGTCCCTCATTCGTTTGTGTATTGGTGAGAGAAAAAAAAGAGAGAAAGATTGTATATAATATTTTTTATGTTTTTTTAGACTCGAGGTTATCGTAGGATTTTGTATGTGGTTCAGGCGATCGTATGCCTTGGAGTGGTATGTTTCTAAATTTTATAGTTTTGCATATAAAGCCTTGTGCATGTTGGTCAGGGGACTAACACAAACATAGTGTTATAGGTGAATTCTAGAAAAGTTGACTCTTTTAGAGCATTGTGACACACCACCTCCATCATGAAAAACTAGGTGTATCATGATAGATCCATCTTTCATGCAAAAATACCCGATCAGGATGTTAGAGAAGTCCTATTCAACATTAATGAAGGCAAAATTGGTGGCAAATGGGAGAAGATTGGTAGGGATGAATGAAAACTTGACACAGAAATCTTTCTTTTGGAGTGATTTGATTGATGAGAAACTGGTGGAGGGTATCAAGTGTCTTAAAGATGGGTATACATGCACTTACGAAGTCTAAAAATTATGAAAAATGGTATGTAGCTACTTCTAGTACTCCTCAATCTTGAGGACTCCTCGACTTCAACAAAATGGATCCTAATCTACCAAAAGTGGTATTTACAATGTTCATGTAGTGATGAAAATCACTATTCAAAAGGATTTGTCTGGAAAAATTGTATGGCCTAATTGCCGGATCTTCTTTGACTAATTTGCCTACTTGGTCCTTCTCTCTGCTCTGACTCTTTACATCGGCTCCCTTGTCTTATAATGCCTTGATTGCCTCGAATGCTGCCAACAGCTTGTTACACAAGAATTCTAACAACTCAAATGAGCTGATGTCAAAGAGATATTTGCATCAATGGGTTGAATGACTAAAATTCACATAGTACTTGAAATTCTTGGACATAAGAGATGGCATGTATTCCAAATGGACATAAAATTAGCATTCCCAAATGTATACCTTAAGGAGGAGGTATGTTTATTGCAACTTCGAGGTTTTGAGGTACCTCATTTAGAAAAATAAGATGTGTACACCTAGAAATGCATTCTATGGCCTTAAGCGAGCTCCATTGTCTTGTTACCAACAAGTTGATAGTTTCTTCAGTAATGTAGGCTGCTATGAGAAAAAATAACTAGCTAGCGATTATAATCTTGTATATAGATGATATAATCATTACAAGAGATCATGAGGAATTCATCAACGAGACTCGTGTTGGCTTGTGCAATGATTTTGAGACGACAGATCTCAAGCTACTCCATTTTTATTTTGGCATTGAAGTACGACAAAAGAATGATGGGATCTTTATATCACAGTAGAGATATTCTAAGGAAATCCCGAAAGCATTTGGGGTGATGGATTACTATTGGAAGATGTAGTAGATGACACCACGCAATTTCTATAAGCACAAGCTACCACGAAAGGCATGAAAATAAATAGAAGAGTCTCCATATTTTTCACTTGACTCGTTTAATGCTCAAACAATGAGTTGAATCCTAGTTTTGTGTAGTATAGCTAGTTTTATAAATTATACCTTCATTTTGTCAAATGAGGAGTCATCGAGAGTGAGGAGCAATAGAGAATGTCATGTATATTTTTTCACAATTTTTGGAGCTCATTAAATCCCTCAAATTAGCTTTAGGATCTAATTTTTTACTATGCTGGGCGCTAGATGTGAACCGAATCAAAGCTAGTAGGAACACTAAAAATAGAGCTTGTAGGCTCATTTTTTGAGGTTAGATTGTGTGAGATTATGAAGAACTGTAACTAATTCATAATCATTTGAGATTGTGAAGACCTGTAACTAATTAATAATCATTTTATGATCTAATGCAAGCTTCAATTTTTCTACTCATCATTTCTTTTCCTTGTTTGTATGTGTGCACATTTGGTTGCATTCTTATCCTTGTAGTGTGTACACTCTCACCCATCACATGCTCAATCATTAAATCATTTCCCTATCTCTGTGGTTTATAATTTATGATAGAGAATGTTTCCTCAACATTGACATACTCATATGACAAGCACATGATGATAAGAGTTCATTGAGAAGAGACGTTGGAGGTGTTTGGTAAGTAGGATTTTAGGTTTTTTTATTTGCTTTTAGATTCTATAACACTTAATCTACACATCTATCACCTGCATTCACCTTCTTTCACCTTGCCCATTCATCTTCTTCTTCATAAAAATTTCTACTAAGGGCATAAAAATCCCCCTCATTCTTCATGTCCCTCATTCGTTTGTGTATTGGTGAGAGAAAAAAAAGAGAGAAAGATTGTATATAATATTTTTTATGTTTTTTTAGACTCGAGGTTATCGTAGGATTTTGTATGTGGTTCAGGCGATCGTATGCCTTGGAGTGGTATGTTTCTAAATTTTATAGTTTTGCATATAAAGCCTTGTGCATGTTGGTCAGGGGACTAACACAAACATAGTGTTATAGGTGAATTCTAGAAAAGTTGACTCTTTTAGAGCATTGTGACACACCACCTCCATCATGAAAAACTAGGTGTATCATGATAGATCCATCTTTCATGCAAAAATACCCGATCAGGATGTTAGAGAAGTCCTATTCAACATTAATGAAGGCAAAATTGGTGGCAAATGGGAGAAGATTGGTAGGGATGAATGAAAACTTGACATAGAAATCTTTCTTTTGGAGTGATTTGATTGATGAGAAACTGGTGGAGGGTATCAAGTGTCTTAAAGATGGGTATACATGCACTTACGAAGTCTAAAAATTATGAAAAATGGTATGTAGCTACTTCTAGTACTCCTCAATCTTGAGGACTCCTCGACTTCAACAAAATGGATCCTAATCTACCAAAAGTGGTATTTACAATGTTCATGTAGTGATGAAAATCACTATTCAAAAGGATTTGTCTGGAAAAATTGTATGGCCTAATTGCCGGATCTTCTTTGACTAATTTGCCTACTTGGTCCTTCTCTCTGCTCTGACTCTTTACATCGGCTCCCTTGTCTTATAATGCCTTGATTGCCTCGAATGCTGCCAACAGCTTGTTACACAAGAATTCTAACAACTCAAATGAGCTGATGTCAAAGAGATATTTGCATCAATGGGTTGAATGACTAAAATTCACATAGTACTTGAAATTCTTGGACATAAGAGATGGCATGTATTCCAAATGGACATAAAATTAGCATTCCCAAATGTATACCTTAAGGAGGAGGTATGTTTATTGCAACTTCGAGGTTTTGAGGTACCTCATTTAGAAAAATAAGATGTGTACACCTAGAAATGCATTCTATGGCCTTAAGCGAGCTCCATTGTCTTGTTACCAACAAGTTGATAGTTTCTTCAGTAATGTAGGCTACTATGAGAAAAAATAACTAGCTAGCGATTATAATCTTGTATATAGATGATATAATCATTACAAGAGATCATGAGGAATTCATCAACGAGACTCGTGTTGGCTTGTGCAATGATTTTGAGACGACAGATCTCAAGCTACTCCATTTTTATTTTGGCATTGAAGTACGACAAAAGAATGATGGGATCTTTATATCACAGTAGAGATATTCTAAGGAAATCCCGAAAGCATTTGGGGTGATGGATTACTATTGGAAGATGTAGTAGATGACACCACGCAATTTCTATAAGCACAAGCTACCACGAAAGGCATGAAAATAAATAGAAGAGTCTCCATATTTTTCACTTGACTCGTTTAATGCTCAAACAATGAGTTGAATCCTAGTTTTGTGTAGTATAGCTAGTTTTATAAATTATACCTTCATTTTGTCAAATGAGGAGTCATCGAGAGTGAGGAGCAATAGAGAATGTCATGTATATTTTTTCACAATTTTTGGAGCTCATTAAATCCCTCAAATTAGCTTTAGGATCTAATTTTTTACTATGCTGGGCGCTAGATGTGAACCGAATCAAAGCTAGTAGGAACACTAAAAATAGAGCTTGTAGGCTCATTTTTTGAGGTTAGATTGTGTGAGATTATGAAGAACTGTAACTAATTCATAATCATTTGAGATTGTGAAGACCTGTAACTAATTAATAATCATTTTATGATCTAATGCAAGCTTCAATTTTTCTACTCATCATTTCTTTTCCTTGTTTGTATGTGTGCACATTTGGTTGCATTCTTATCCTTGTAGTGTGTACACTCTCACCCATCACATGCTCAATCATTAAATCATTTCCCTATCTCTGTGGTTTATAATTTATGATAGAGAATGTTTCCTCAACATTGACATACTCATATGACAAGCACATGATGATAAGAGTTCATTGAGAAGAGACGTTGGAGGTGTTTGGTAAGTAGGATTTTAGGTTTTTTTATTTGCTTTTAGATTCTATAACACTTAATCTACACATCTATCACCTGCATTCACCTTCTTTCACCTTGCCCATTCATCTTCTTCTTCATAAAAATTTCTACTAAGGGCATAAAAATCCCCCTCATTCTTCATGTCCCTCATTCGTTTGTGTATTGGTGAGAGAAAAAAAAGAGAGAAAGATTGTATATAATATTTTTTATGTTTTTTTAGACTCGAGGTTATCGTAGGATTTTGTATGTGGTTCAGGCGATCGTATGCCTTGGAGTGGTATGTTTCTAAATTTTATAGTTTTGCATATAAAGCCTTGTGCATGTTGGTCAGGGGACTAACACAAACATAGTGTTATAGGTGAATTCTAGAAAAGTTGACTCTTTTAGAGCATTGTGACACACCACCTCCATCATGAAAAACTAGGTGTATCATGATAGATCCATCTTTCATGCAAAAATACCCGATCAGGATGTTAGAGAAGTCCTATTCAACATTAATGAAGGCAAAATTGGTGGCAAATGGGAGAAGATTGGTAGGGATGAATGAAAACTTGACATAGAAATCTTTCTTTTGGAGTGATTTGATTGATGAGAAACTGGTGGAGGGTATCAAGTGTCTTAAAGATGGGTATACATGCACTTACGAAGTCTAAAAATTATGAAAAATGGTATGTAGCTACTTCTAGTACTCCTCAATCTTGAGGACTCCTCGACTTCAACAAAATGGATCCTAATCTACCAAAAGTGGTATTTACAATGTTCATGTAGTGATGAAAATCACTATTCAAAAGGATTTGTCTGGAAAAATTGTATGGCCTAATTGCCGGATCTTCTTTGACTAATTTGCCTACTTGGTCCTTCTCTCTGCTCTGACTCTTTACATCGGCTCCCTTGTCTTATAATGCCTTGATTGCCTCGAATGCTGCCAACAGCTTGTTACACAAGAATTCTAACAACTCAAATGAGCTGATGTCAAAGAGATATTTGCATCAATGGGTTGAATGACTAAAATTCACATAGTACTTGAAATTCTTGGACATAAGAGATGGCATGTATTCCAAATGGACATAAAATTAGCATTCCCAAATGTATACCTTAAGGAGGAGGTATGTTTATTGCAACTTCGAGGTTTTGAGGTACCTCATTTAGAAAAATAAGATGTGTACACCTAGAAATGCATTCTATGGCCTTAAGCGAGCTCCATTGTCTTGTTACCAACAAGTTGATAGTTTCTTCAGTAATGTAGGCTACTATGAGAAAAAATAACTAGCTAGCGATTATAATCTTGTATATAGATGATATAATCATTACAAGAGATCATGAGGAATTCATCAACGAGACTCGTGTTGGCTTGTGCAATGATTTTGAGACGACAGATCTCAAGCTACTCCATTTTTATTTTGGCATTGAAGTACGACAAAAAGAATGATGGGATCTTTATATCACAGTAGAGATATTCTAAGGAAATCCCGAAAGCATTTGGGGTGATGGATTACTATTGGAAGATGTAGTAGATGACACCACGCAATTTCTATAAGCACAAGCTACCACGAAAGGCATGAAAATAAATAGAAGAGTCTCCATATTTTTCACTTGACTCGTTTAATGCTCAAACAATGAGTTGAATCCTAGTTTTGTGTAGTATAGCTAGTTTTATAAATTATACCTTCATTTTGTCAAATGAGGAGTCATCGAGAGTGAGGAGCAATAGAGAATGTCATGTATATTTTTTCACAATTTTTGGAGCTCATTAAATCCCTCAAATTAGCTTTAGGATCTAATTTTTTACTATGCTGGGCGCTAGATGTGAACCGAATCAAAGCTAGTAGGAACACTAAAAATAGAGCTTGTAGGCTCATTTTTTGAGGTTAGATTGTGTGAGATTATGAAGAACTGTAACTAATTCATAATCATTTGAGATTGTGAAGACCTGTAACTAATTAATAATCATTTTATGATCTAATGCAAGCTTCAATTTTTCTACTCATCATTTCTTTTCCTTGTTTGTATGTGTGCACATTTGGTTGCATTCTTATCCTTGTAGTGTGTACACTCTCACCCATCACATGCTCAATCATTAAATCATTTCCCTATCTCTGTGGTTTATAATTTATGATAGAGAATGTTTCCTCAACATTGACATACTCATATGACAAGCACATGATGATAAGAGTTCATTGAGAAGAGACGTTGGAGGTGTTTGGTAAGTAGGATTTTAGGTTTTTTTATTTGCTTTTAGATTCTATAACACTTAATCTACACATCTATCACCTGCATTCACCTTCTTTCACCTTGCCCATTCATCTTCTTCTTCATAAAAATTTCTACTAAGGGCATAAAAATCCCCCTCATTCTTCATGTCCCTCATTCGTTTGTGTATTGGTGAGAGAAAAAAAAGAGAGAAAGATTGTATATAATATTTTTTATGTTTTTTTAGACTCGAGGTTATCGTAGGATTTTGTATGTGGTTCAGGTGATCGTATGCCTTGGAGTGGTATGTTTCTAAATTTTATAGTTTTGCATATAAAGCCTTGTGCATGTTGGTCAGGGGACTAACACAAACATAGTGTTATAGGTGAATTCTAGAAAAGTTGACTCTTTTAGAGCATTGTGACACACCACCTCCATCATGAAAAACTAGGTGTATCATGATAGATCCATCTTTCATGCAAAAATACCCGATCAGGATGTTAGAGAAGTCCTATTCAACATTAATGAAGGCAAAATTGGTGGCAAATGGGAGAAGATTGGTAGGGATGAATGAAAACTTGACACAGAAATCTTTCTTTTGGAGTGATTTGATTGATGAGAAACTGGTGGAGGGTATCAAGTGTCTTAAAGATGGGTATACATGCACTTACGAAGTCTAAAAATTATGAAAAATGGTATGTAGCTACTTCTAGTACTCCTCAATCTTGAGGACTCCTCGACTTCAACAAAATGGATCCTAATCTACCAAAAGTGGTATTTACAATGTTCATGTAGTGATGAAAATCACTATTCAAAAGGATTTGTCTGGAAAAATTGTATGGCCTAATTGCCGGATCTTCTTTGACTAATTTGCCTACTTGGTCCTTCTCTCTGCTCTGACTCTTTACATCGGCTCCCTTGTCTTATAATGCCTTGATTGCCTCGAATGCTGCCAACAGCTTGTTACACAAGAATTCTAACAACTCAAATGAGCTGATGTCAAAGAGATATTTGCATCAATGGGTTGAATGACTAAAATTCACATAGTACTTGAAATTCTTGGACATAAGAGATGGCATGTATTCCAAATGGACATAAAATTAGCATTCCCAAATGTATACCTTAAGGAGGAGGTATGTTTATTGCAACTTCGAGGTTTTGAGGTACCTCATTTAGAAAAATAAGATGTGTACACCTAGAAATGCATTCTATGGCCTTAAGCGAGCTCCATTGTCTTGTTACCAACAAGTTGATAGTTTCTTCAGTAATGTAGGCTACTATGAGAAAAAATAACTAGCTAGCGATTATAATCTTGTATATAGATGATATAATCATTACAAGAGATCATGAGGAATTCATCAACGAGACTCGTGTTGGCTTGTGCAATGATTTTGAGACGACAGATCTCAAGCTACTCCATTTTTATTTTGGCATTGAAGTACGACAAAAGAATGATGGGATCTTTATATCACAGTAGAGATATTCTAAGGAAATCCCGAAAGCATTTGGGGTGATGGATTACTATTGGAAGATGTAGTAGATGACACCACGCAATTTCTATAAGCACAAGCTACCACGAAAGGCATGAAAATAAATAGAAGAGTCTCCATATTTTTCACTTGACTCGTTTAATGCTCAAACAATGAGTTGAATCCTAGTTTTGTGTAGTATAGCTAGTTTTATAAATTATACCTTCATTTTGTCAAATGAGGAGTCATCGAGAGTGAGGAGCAATAGAGAATGTCATGTATATTTTTTCACAATTTTTGGAGCTCATTAAATCCCTCAAATTAGCTTTAGGATCTAATTTTTTACTATGCTGGGCGCTAGATGTGAACCGAATCAAAGCTAGTAGGAACACTAAAAATAGAGCTTGTAGGCTCATTTTTTGAGGTTAGATTGTGTGAGATTATGAAGAACTGTAACTAATTCATAATCATTTGAGATTGTGAAGACCTGTAACTAATTAATAATCATTTTATGATCTAATGCAAGCTTCAATTTTTCTACTCATCATTTCTTTTCCTTGTTTGTATGTGTGCACATTTGGTTGCATTCTTATCCTTGTAGTGTGTACACTCTCACCCATCACATGCTCAATCATTAAATCATTTCCCTATCTCTGTGGTTTATAATTTATGATAGAGAATGTTTCCTCAACATTGACATACTCATATGACAAGCACATGATGATAAGAGTTCATTGAGAAGAGACGTTGGAGGTGTTTGGTAAGTAGGATTTTAGGTTTTTTTATTTGCTTTTAGATTCTATAACACTTAATCTACACATCTATCACCTGCATTCACCTTCTTTCACCTTGCCCATTCATCTTCTTCTTCATAAAAATTTCTACTAAGGGCATAAAAATCCCCCTCATTCTTCATGTCCCTCATTCGTTTGTGTATTGGTGAGAGAAAAAAAAGAGAGAAAGATTGTATATAATATTTTTTATGTTTTTTTAGACTCGAGGTTATCGTAGGATTTTGTATGTGGTTCAGGTGATCGTATGCCTTGGAGTGGTATGTTTCTAAATTTTATAGTTTTGCATATAAAGCCTTGTGCATGTTGGTCAGGGGACTAACACAAACATAGTGTTATAGGTGAATTCTAGAAAAGTTGACTCTTTTAGAGCATTGTGACACACCACCTCCATCATGAAAAACTAGGTGTATCATGATAGATCCATCTTTCATGCAAAAATACCCGATCAGGATGTTAGAGAAGTCCTATTCAACATTAATGAAGGCAAAATTGGTGGCAAATGGGAGAAGATTGGTAGGGATGAATGAAAACTTGACATAGAAATCTTTCTTTTGGAGTGATTTGATTGATGAGAAACTGGTGGAGGGTATCAAGTGTCTTAAAGATGGGTATACATGCACTTACGTGTGTGATTGTGTGAGTGTATGTGTGAATGCGTTTGCATGAACGTTTATATGCATGCGTTTCTCGGTCTGCATGTGATTGCTGCCTTTGAGCGTATGTGAATCTGCGTGTTTTTGTGTTATGTGTATGTTTGATAATTTGTGTTTTTGCAGGAGGAGATGCGTGCAAAAAACAAACAATGAGAGCACTTGCAAACAACAACACAGAGAGAGAGAGAGAGAGAGAGTTGTGGCGCTTAAATCCAAAGCTTTAATCAATACACATCTTTGATTGCCTTTGTAATGATGATCAAAGAATGAAAGTTGTATGGATGCTATTTTAGAATGTGTTACTTGATCTTTTCCAACAAATTAACTTCCAATGCAATTGAGGTAATGATTTCTATTGCCAAACCCATCATGAAGGGCTGCCTATGGGCAACAATAAAAGCACTATTATAGGACTTTTAATCCTCTTTTGAAAAACATGAGCATATCTTTCATATAGATTTATGCACTGCATGAATGCATTCAGAAGCTTGCTCTTGGCACTACTAGCAAGTTCGAAGGAATTGTGCTTTGGAATTATTTCATATTCTACCTTTGAAACATAAAGCATAAAGATTACTCATAAATTCTTACTTATGCAAATTCATTTGTAATACAAATAGAGAGTGAATGTTTCAGATGACCTAAATGCTCAAAATATTATAACTTCTTTCATTTCCCTTTATCCTTGGTATTCAATCTAGCTCAAAGAGTTCAAGGTCAAGGCCTTTCAATGGAGGAATCGATCTCTTGATGATGAAGAAGACATACGGAATTCAATCTTTTATACCACTTAAGTTTTTTTTGGAGAGTTCATGCCGTTTTCCCTCATTTTTTTTCTTTTATGCTTGAGTCAATTAACCATGAATACTGTTACAAGCTTAATTTTTACATCCTTGTGCATTGTGCTTCCATCTTTCATACGCCCTTTCCAAGGACTCCTTGATAAACTTGTGAAATACTTTTTTGTTTCATCATTTGAACTTGCTCAAGCACCCTGCATGCACTATACATCAAAACGCATCTCAATTGAAATTGATGCACTCGAATTGGCACCTTCGCTACATAAAACCTGATATGAAATTTTTTATGATAATTAAGGCAAGTTTATGTGATGTCAATTGAATTTTATAGATGGAATTAGTACTTTAGTTCTTGTTCAGGTTTGATTTTCCAAGTTGTTGCTACCTTTATCTTGGAAGCTATTGCATCCTCATCTATTTATAGTTTTTTCTTATCCAAAATTGTAAGGTTTTCTTATTATTGAGGGTTGATCTACCTAGATCTGAGCACCTCCATGCCATCATGAAAAGGTGTGGACCTCTTCCCTTCACCCTATTCTTCAATAGAAGCAAAGAGATTCTCATGACACACTCACATAACATACATTATGTTTAAAATTCATCCATTACTTTATGTAAATATTTGTCTTCATACACCTACACTCATTTCTTGAACCCCTATCTGGTGCAATTTCTAATTATAAGTTTTCTAAAGTCCTTGCATCCTCGGTTGTGGGTTAAATAGAAACTCATGTCACATTTCTTTTCTGTGTCACAAAACACAATTAGCTTCACCATTATTATGTAAGGGATAGATTCTCTACTGGAGAGATCAGTTTGGCATATGTGCCCACATAGGATAACATTGTAGTTCTTTTCACAATGGCTCTACGTAGGGAGAATTTTAAAGCTAATTTTTGCAAAGCTTTTGGCTAACTTTCTTCTATGGATTGATCTCTTTCCACATATTTTGGCACTTCATTATACATGAGTGCCATCTCCTTGTTCATTGCATGAATCCCAAGGGGATTTGTTGATATATTTTGGTAGTGATGTGTGTGAATACACTTAGGGCCCTTGGGGCACTTTTTCCCTCTTTGGGATGTTTTTCCCCGACTTCTATAGACGCTTATAACCCTAAGAGGTTACTCATTCTTGTACATTCACTTGGTAATTCATTCAATGTTGTGTTGTGCTCCAAGGTTTTTCTTTGTTCCTTCTCGCGTTTGTGCACTTCACAGACATCAAACTCCAACAATCTCAATTTTATTTTAATCCATTGGTGTCACTAAAGTTGGACTACTAGGTTATTTCAAGAGATTTTCTACACATTCAGAAGGATCCAATAATGTCAAATCCATCATGTGGTGTTCACTTTATAAAGCAAGTTTATATCTTTATAAGGAAAAAATGTAGAGCTTGAGAAGGACATGGAAGACTTTGACACTCTTTCAATTGGTGGAAAAGCATGCAAACAATGCATTGTGACCACGTCTAAATCTCACTTGTTTTTTTGTTATAAGATTTTCATATTGATTATTTTATTGTTTAGGATACTTTTTTAAGATATCAATGTTTCATCAATTATAGAAGATTGATTCAAGTTACTAAATTCTTGTTTGAACAACAAACATGTGGTTACAATTTTGAAATCGCCAATAGAAGCCTATATGAGGATGCAAGTGATCAAAGATTTTATAGGAAAATTAAAAGTTATTATCAGGTCTAGAGACATGCCAATGGTATGCGATGAAGTGGGCATTAATACATGAGGACACAATTCATTGAACATTCTTTTGAAGCACCTATTACATGACAAAGATATTTTGCATTGTATTTTTCCATGCACTTACAAGGTGTCTCTAATATAGATGACCTCCAATGAGTATGTAGCTAGTATTCTTTGACATTACTTGTATATAGAGGATATTATGTCTATATGCATAATTGTTCAACTTAAAAATTTCGTCTGGAAAGGGATTCCCTTAAACAAATTAAAGAACAATATATTTGTTGATTTGGAGAGGCTTTAATAGACAATAGATTGATTTTAAAAATCTTCCATATGAGCCATATCCATTATTATTTCAATGATATTCATTGTATTTTGATTTTATATAAATTATATTATTTGATGCCGATCGTAATCCCAAATTGAAGTTTATGTTGAAGCTAGACAAATGACAAATCATAAAGGGATAGTAAATGGAGAGATTGAGTGTGACACTTGTGAATGAAGCTATGACATATGTCGCATGTGATCAATGTAATAATTCTACCTCTCACTTTACATATATTCAATTCAAGAAAGATAAATGGTGGTTAGGTTCTATTGAAGTACACAAAGAATCCAATGATGTTAGTTCATGGATTTTTACTAGGATCCCATGGGTCACGAAGGTAATAGCTTCCAAAGTTCATGATGCAAACCAAAATGTAGTAGACTTATGCAAATTTGAGGTAGACTATCACTTGGGTGGTGACTTAGAGACTATCAAATGCATGTTAGGTTGTAAAATAGGTGCATGTTCTACTTATCGTTTACCATACTATATATGAGGTTAGAAAACAACAAAGAGATAATAAAAGAGCATACATGATTTAGATGATAATGCAAATATGCCTTCTTCAAGGAAATGGGATATACCTTTATTAAGGTGTCCCATCTTAGACTAAGAATTTCAAAAGACACCATGGAAAGAGGAAGAAAAATTGATCAATTTTTTTTCCTCATTAATCAATAAGACACATCAATTGTTTTTGAGTTTCTATGGATCTCTTTCCATGCACCAAAGCGATAGATAGGATGTAAATCAAAATAGACTTTGATATATCATCACTATTCTTCTAGAGATACCTATTTGACCTCGGTTTTGTTTTGTCGAAGTTTAAAACTAAGGTTGTAATCACAAGGGACGTCTAAATGAAAAAAAAACACAAATGGTGTCTATGTAATGCTTAAAAGAAATATAACAATTTCCTCAAGGCATTTCGACTTCGTGATGATGTGCCCTTGAGGATAATAATCTTTATGAACAATGATAAAATCTTCTTTGAGAAGCTCTCGATGTATTTTGCAAGCAAGGATCCACCTCCACGTGATATTCAACCCCTTCCGCTCATAGTTGCAAACTTATTAGCTTCTATCACCTCCTACACAAGGTATTGAGATTACTATCTACATGAGGTTGTAAGAGGGAACGACATCAAATAAAAATAATTACATTTTAAAGTCTATATTGCACTTCAAGAGTTATGCAAGAAAAAGGGCATACATTGTCAACTCACCATACCTCACACTCTATAACAGAATAGTTTTGTAGAATGTCAGAATCGGTCAATATGGAAAGAAAACTAGGAATGTGGATAAAACGAACATTGACTCTTCAATTCAGCCTTTAGATCTCATTCATACAGATGTGTGTGGTCCTATGACCACAAGGTCATTAGATGTTTCTCTTTACTTTGTCACTTTCATAGTTG
The DNA here is from genome assembly GCA_020310875.1 of Ceratopteris richardii. Lineage (NCBI taxonomy): Eukaryota > Viridiplantae > Streptophyta > Polypodiopsida > Polypodiales > Pteridaceae > Ceratopteris > Ceratopteris richardii. Next base: position 83,403,936 of record CM035437.1, read on the forward strand.
ATGCTACTAGAAAAGTATGAGTATATCCTATCAAATCAAAGGATGAGATATTCCCTAATTTTAGAAAACGGCTTGCTTTAGTTGAGACTAAAAAAGGAACTAAGCTTAAGGCTTTACATTCAGAAATTTTTGTGAAAAGGAAGAAAAATTGGCCAAGTAAAAACACTTTAAAAACATGAATTTTGAAAAATAAAGATCAAGATAGGAAACAATGACTTTGTGAGAACAATCGTGTTCAAAAACTAACGACTTCTTAAAAATTTGAAGTCATAGAATCATGATTTCTTGGGTTTAAAAAGGAGGGAAAATTAAATAAGAAAATGTGACTCTTTGTTTAGATAGTCAATAAAAAGGTGCAACTTTCTAGGGAGTAAATAACACAAAAAAAACATATATTTAGTAAACCTTTTATGCAAAGGATTGTGATATTCTCATGATCATTTGTAGGATTTCTTGCCTTTGAAAATTGACACTGCATGATTTTAGCCTAACCGAAGGAAGAAAATCGTGATCTAAAGGTAGTTTTATGCTTAGAAAATTATTTAAGAGAAGAGAAAAAATCATGAATTTATGGGGGTTAAAGACTTCAAAAAATTAGGGCCTTTTGGACCGTTCGAGGCTCTATCATTATTTTTTTTCGATAATGTTATGCTACCTTACTCAAGGAGTTCTAGCTTCGTAGAGTCTTGCAAGTGTAAAAGGAGAGGCTTTTTGTTTTTTCTTTCCCCCTTTTTGGGCACATCTAAGGTAAAATATAATGAATCTTTGAACCCAAGAGAAGTAATTCATGACTTTCTAATCAAGTGAGAGAAGAATTTTGATCTTCGGACTTCATTTGAAGTGAAAAAAAAAGTTCTAAGAGTTTTCAAGGATCAAAACATTTGTTTCTCTTCCATGGTATTGAGAGGGAGAAAAACACTTCATGAGCCTAATTAGCCAATTTACCACTCTCTATAAGACGTATACTAAAAAAGTCCATCCTTGAAAAATATGGACTCACAAGGAACAAGAAATGTGATGAATGGGGAGAGCTCAAATGAGAATGATTGAAGAAATATTCTCAAATTTGCATTCATGAACAGATTTTGGGTATATATCTATAAGGATGGCCTTTAAATATTCATTGCAAGATTTAAATTGAGCTCTCCATTTAACATGAAACTAATGACCCAATTCTTAAATGATCAATATGTTGAAAGGAATGGTCCTTTATATGTATTTATGAATGATCGAGAGTAGTATTAATGGACAAGGAGAATTGGCTACTAAGAGGCCAATAAGGGAGAAAGTTCAAGAAGAGTTTTTAACTCCTAAAGGAAAATATATTTATACCCACACCTTAGTGAGTAATTGAAGTGATCAAGAAGATGCTTTGTTTTACATGAATCATGACTTTGGTGATGTGTATTGAGCTTCGAACCTAGAGATACACAAATCTCCCACTCATATGAAAGTTGCTATGAAAATATGACATGATTAAGAAAGCTTTGATATAATTCCATTGAGCATGATTAAAGACATCATATAAGATCACAAAGAAGAAGAGGAAGAGTTTTTCCAACAACTTAATGCTCAAGATGATATCAAAGACCAAATTCTTAGGAAATATAGAAAATTCATGAAGAAGTGGAAGTAGGGACTAAAATTTTAAATGAAGATAAAGGCCAAATTAGAAATGTGCCAAATACTTTAAAGATATAAAGTTGAGGAAAGGAAAGTAATACAAAGTTTCCTTGGTTCAAAACCAACAAAGTAGAGACATTATACATATAACAATGTATATGAAGCAAAATTCAAAGAAGAGATTGATAAGTTGTTGTTTGTAGAACTCATATAAAATTGGGTACGTAGACTGGGTCTCTCCCATTGTAATTTTACCTAAGAAAAGTGGAAAATTCAAAGTTCTTATTTACCTAAAAAAGTTAATGTGGATACAATTAAAGAAAATTATCCACAAACAATAGCATATCATTTACTTGGCAAAGTACAAGGCAAGGAAGTATATAGCTTGTTAACTGGGTTTCCAAGTTATAACCTATCATGAGGAAGGAGATAAGGAAGCTCACACATACAGATTGAGGCAAGGAAGAATGATCTTCATCTTCTTCTTCTATTACATAAAAGGAATGTACAAGAATGATCTAAAAAAACAATACAACAAGTGCAATATATAAAGTACCATACATAAGGAAAATCCTAATGTTCACAAATGAGTGAGCTGGCAAGAAACAAATGTGCCATCACTCTTGGTAGATAAATTTAGTAAAGCCCAATGAAGTATCCCTGACATAAACCGACATGACCACTATACATGTCAGAGAAATGAAAAAGTAATACATGTCATCCTGGATCATACTTAGCTTCGGTAAAAGATAGTGCTATAGTTAGTTGCTTCTTACTACTCCAAGAAACAATTCTTGAACCTAAAGAGAAGCAATATCCAGAGACTGATTTTCTAGAATCAATATCCCTTGCCCAATCTGAGTCACAGTATCCGCTCAGAGATGATCCTTCACTGTAAAGAATACCATACTCAATGGTTCCTTTGACGTACTTGAGTATCCACATGCATGCCTTCCAATGAGTTAAACATGGCTTATTAGAGAACCTACTTATTACGCAACAACATAAGAGATATATGGGCTGCTATTACACAAGTAAATGAGACTTTCAACTAACCTCCTGTATCTTCCAATACCCTCTGAAGGTGAAGTATCTTCAATAGACAATCTTGTGTTGACTTCCATTGGTCTAGAGATTTCTTTGCAATCCTCCATATCAAATGCCTTCAACACCTGCCTTGCATACTTTTGTTGGGAGATAAAGATCTTCCCTGGTTCTTGCTGGTCTTCAAGACCTAAGCAATAATGCATTAATCCCAAATCCATCATTTCAAATTCTGATCTCAAGGCATCTTTCGTTTGTTTGAGAAGTATATCATCATTTTTGGTGATTACAAGGTCGTCTACATAGAGTACACACCCATTTGTCTTCCCTCATGTCTTTAGAACATAAAATTAGCTTCAAAAGTACATCTTTTCAATCTTAAATCCAAAAGATACCTATGTATCTTATCCTCAATAGCCAACATACAGAATACATCACTACTTTCAGCCATGGCCACTCACTAAAATACCCTAATTCAGAAAAATGATTGTATCTCAAAAAGTTGAACAGAACTACCCTGTTGAGTTCTGCTAAACTTGTAGCAAACTTTGAGACGCTTATATTGGCGAACCAAAACCTTTATATATCTTTGGCTCATCACTCATTCCATTCGTGTTTGCCATTTCTGAGACAATTCACAACATTGCAAAAACACTACAACCAATACTTTTGTTTGAACAATGTCACACTATGATGTGACCATTCGATCTTAGGAAAACACAGTTTTTGTGTATCAACAACACATGGAATCACTTAAAATTTTGGATCTGGAATGTATGAGTGTTTCCAAACAGGACACAAGTTATAGTTTTGCAAACTAACCTTGTTTTTCCATGGATCCCACATTGCAGGCTCAAAACAAAGGTCCAGATAGCCGCAAAACAGAAATCTGACCAAAACGAGTGACCCTAAAGGCATAACTTTCCAAAAATATTTTGATACTTTTTACCTTCATGCCAATGTTCATAGCAATCTGAGATCATTTGTGAATTGTGCTTTCTCGATATCTTCTCGTGTAGTCCTCACATTATTAGTCTTTCGAGGAAGCCATCTAATGCATGGTAGGACTCTTTATGTTCTACGACCTGCTTATATAACTGGACTACACATTATTAGTCTTTCGAGGAAGCCATCTAATGCATGGTAGGACTCTTTATGTTCTACGACCTGCTTATATAACTTCAATTACAGAGTCCATTGTAACCAACTCTTGGTATCTCAATTACTCCTCGCCTTTTGCGCTTTCTATGAGAACTTCTGTAGCAGAATGCTTCCCAACACAACTTTAAATCCTCTAAAGTGATTCTAAATTTGATAAAAAACACGAAATAAATAAATTGATATTGGGATTATTCTTTACACTTTCAAATTACACATTGTGGTTCATAATTAATCTACTTGACTTCAGTAAAAGGTCCGCCAAAACTCTGCCATTCTTGCATTGGAGATATTCCCACACACGCACCGTGACGTACGCACGCACGCGCACACACGAAGTAGCAGTTTTCGATAAGCACACAATATATGGCGTTTGGTCACAACTCACACCTGCTTCTTATAACCAAGGTCAACGATGTTTTATGACCTTAATGCATGAAAGAATTAAAGACTGAAGCATTGTAAATCAAGCGGAGGAAAAAGATCCTGAGGAAATTATTCTGCAGGTGTGCAAGAAAATACCTCCATAAAACAATGTTAACTTCATAAACAACAACTTAGATCGAAATACTCAAAGGATTCCATTCGAACTAAGGCCTGCATTTCACAAGGTGTGATAACTGTACCAGACAGTTGAGGTGCAACCAGAGTGGATACAGGCACTCTAGCCGGTAAGGATACTGATATATGCACGTTAGACAGCGCCTATGTTCATAATAAGTATAGTTACATCGCGTGCTTTCAGCTGGTCCGGTAATCACTAGCTCACAAGCAAGGAGGAAATTTTCTTGTTGATCATCAGAAGACGTAATTGATTGTTGAACGTCTGCAGTGAATTACTGCCTGCAAACTCTTCTGACATGCCTTTCGCAACATCAAGAACAACTGCATTTGCAGTGCAGACGATCAAAGCAAATGACCCTGGCACAGGTTTCATGTTCGCTGAAAACGATCGGCCAGCTGCTCGCACGATCATACACAGGAGTGGATCTAATGCTAATCTACGAATCCGATCTGTTGCCATACCGCATTTCGCACACGCCGCATGTCTCGGCCCTTAAGAGTTCTTCCCTGGCCTTCGCATACGGATGATGTCATTCTTCCGCTGTTTTCATACTCTTTTGCCAGGATCACATGTGGAGGTAGCCTCTCCTCTTCCGCTTCTTCCTCGCTGGACTCTTGGATACTGTCGATCTTTCGGTCAATGGACCTTTCCTTGTGGAGAGCCTTAGACCAGTTCGGTACGTTAACAGGCGCCGATTGGGGATGCGCGTGAAAAGTTGAATCATCAATCTTCTGCACTGGAGGGATGGATCGTGATGAAGTTGGAACGTGATGCATCCTGCATGGACGAACTGATTTAGTGTCTTCGTCCTGTGGTCGAGCGGCTTCGGAGTCGGTCCAAAGTCCATTCGTCACATTTACAATATGGGAGGACCGATTCCCATCGGTCACCTTATTTATATACAGACTCACATTATCAGAATGTGTTCGGCCATGTTTTGAGAGGGATGGTTTATCGGAATGCACAAGCTTCGCAGCATATTTTCCATTCTGATGATGCGTTTGAACATGTGATGGGCACGAGCTCGCATTGATTTGTGCACGCATAGATCCAAGCTGATCATACAACGATGATTGCCTATTTCGGTCCAGAGGATCCAAATTAGACAAGCTTCTGCCTTCTCTCATCTCATTAACTCTGACATCTTGATCATTTTGCTCGGAATTTTCCGCCTCTTTGAAGCCATTCTGTCCTATCGAAGAAGATGTCATCACTTGCACTGGTGAATTCAAAAGGCTTCGCGAGGAAGTGGAGCTCGACTGCGAGTTAGATAAGCCAACAAGGACATTCATGCGAGTAGTTACTGGTAGTGCCTGTTGATCCCGAAGAATACTCCCAAGCCCGATAGAGGCTAGAGATAGACGTTCCCGAGCGGATGAAATAGAATCGGCCCTCATACCACCAAAACGTGCCATATATGATTTCTGCGAATCATGCAGAATAGGAAAAATGATGCCTACGAAAGATGAAACAAAGAAGGCTGAAACGATAAGGGATTTCAGTTTCACAGGACAGGTGCAATCTCTAAATAGCAATGCAAGTTGAACGGGACATGAAAGTACCGTACCTTGTGGCAGGGAGAAACTGGCCGAGTTAATGGCAGTCCTAATTAAGATTTCAGCGACGTTAGAGAGTGCGTTCGATGGAATATATCTGTCTCTAATGGAGCTTCAGCAGCAGACAAATATCCGCTTCCCGCGTACTTCTCGACGTGCATGCATGACTAGGAAACAGCGAGCAGAAAGAGCGATGAATGCAGGATATAGCAAACTGTGTTTGAACTTGTGCTCGTGACGAGATTAGCCGCTACATAGAAGATTTGGGGCATGACCAATCCAACTGATCACAGGTTAGGCGTGCGAATTCGCCGCAAGCACTTCGTCGAGACCATCTCCCTCCATCTCTCCCTCTAAACGCACATACTTTCTTCACATACCGACCCAGCATCTGGCGTTGGTGCAAACAGCAAGAACTGTGCAGAAGAAGCCATGGCAAGCTTTCGAAGGAGAGGATAGGCTCGAGCTTCTAAAATGAAGTGAAAGGAAGAGAACGGGACAAATGATTAATGGTTTTTTTTAATGAAGAAAACATTTCTTTTCCTTCGACCTCATTATTCCCCCGCTTTGATTGCAAATTGATCA
>CM035437.1:84135466-84200466 GCA_020310875.1 Ceratopteris richardii
TTAGTAGAAAGGATTACTCTCTAAACTTGCAAATAAATTTCTCTTATCACCATAGTGCATGAATCATGGCTTCATCTTCTGGTGTTGGTGCATCTGTTAATCTTATTTCTGCACTAATTCACATTCATCCACCTTCATTCAATGAAGATAAGCTTAATGGAACAAATTATACACTCCAAATTTCTACAATTTGAGACTCTTATGAGTTGTTGGATAATGTCATGGTGCCAATAGGCCTTGACATAGAGTCGATTCCAATGGAAGATCCATCAAACCCTCGAGTGACAATCCAGCCTTATCTAGATTATCTTTGAGTCTAGAAGAGGGAGAATGCATATGCATTGTGCACCATTTTTACGAGTGTACATGATCTTGTGTTTACTTTAGTTCATCACACTATTAAAGCACATGAAGGTTGGGGCATATTGGCTCACCAATATGGGACCAAGACTCATACTCAGATTCAAAAACTTGAGAATTAGTTAGCAAATGAGAAGAATTTTGAGTTAGAGAAGGTTAAAGACTTCATCAAGCAAATCAAACATTTACAAGATCAATTGGTTGTTATTGGTGTTCTCATGATGCTTGATGAACTAGCTCGTCGGTGCATTTGAGTTCTTACAAAATATGATGGGATCATACCTACCCTTAACACTCAGGTTAGACACTCCCCTCTTACCTTTGAATGATTTTTCACAATGCTTCTGGAAGAAGAAATGCATTTGAAGAATAGGCAAGGTTCAAATAATGCACCATTTTCAGCAAATGCAAAGGGAAAAGGCTCTTCTGATGGTCTAAAGAAGAAGCCAAAGTAGAAAAAGTTCACTGGAAGCTATTTATATTGCGAAAAGAAGATTCATGCCAATAAAAAATCTTGAGAGAAGCAAGCTGATGAGAGAAATGGTACTCTCAAATCCACATGGAAGAATAGGAAATCAACAAATAATGCAAAACTTCAACTATGGATTTCCATAGAGGAGGTATGTACAGCTACCCAAACTCGTGTGGATGAACCATATTAGATAGTGGAGAATCTTTCGACATGACTAACAAGAAGGATCAGTACAGTTCCTTCATGTCTCTACAAGAACCCATCGATGTAATGGTTAGAAATAGCGCCAAACATCCAATTGAAGGGATAAGAAACATCTCTTTCATTGTTGCCACTAGTGTTGGGAAAAACATCTCTAATGTTTTGTACATTCCTGCACTAAAAAGAAATTTGCTATCAATTTCTTCAGTAACAAATTGTGGTCTTGAAGTACATTTCAAAAAGGATGGTGCAAAAATTTTACATACAATAGGTAAGACTATAGGAAAGGGAGTGCAGAAAGATAACTTGTATGAGTTAAGCACCCTCACCATTACAAAAGAAAAATAAACAAATAGACTTTGGCATCAACATTTTGGGAAACTTGGATTTGCCGTTCTCCATATCATACATGTTCACGCTCTCATAGTTTTTCTTTTGCATCTGTTTGTTATGCAATGGTTATCTCTAGTCTTTGTGATGAAAATGAGCCTCCCTCTTTTGATGAAACGCATAATTCAAAAAAATGGATGATTGTTATGCAATTAAAATATGATTCTATTATAAAGAATGGTAATTAACAGTTAAGTTTTCCCACTCACGCACTTGTGACATCACTTGCTTATAGTCTTCATACTAGTCCTCAAATATGCACGGATTGACATTTATGAGGTGGAATTTCTCATGTTGGTACTTGCCATTGTGCTAGAGTGACACCAAATTTGGTGATGTTGCCGAGGAGAGAGCTTCGAGGACGAGCGTGTGATGGTAAGATGTAGAGTTGTGACGTTGGTGTCATAGGTATTTTCTTCACTCTTCTCTTTTTTCTTTTGTTTTCTTCACCATCATCATCCTCACCATCTCCCACCTCCATCTCCATCATCACAAAATTTTTAGTTTTTTGGTCATATCACCTTCCACCTTCCATTTCCCTCATTTCACTTGTGAGAGAGAAGAGCGAGAGAGCGATATGTGCGTACTATTTTTGCATGTTTCTTGAGTGTTCTTACAAGTTTTGGTTGTATCATCATCTCCACCAGGTCGTGCAGGTATGAAAAAGCTCTGCACAGTCTCCGGGGCGTTGATCTCTGTTAATCGCGATTGACAGAAAAATCGCTCCTTTGGTAAAACTAAGTGCACCACAGTAGAATAGAGACCTTGCACATCACAAATCCACAAGAATTTCTAAAAAATTTGCATTTTTGCTGTCCATCGCGATTGACAGTGTCCATCGCGATGGACAGCCTGTCCATCGCGATCCACAGACCCCGACGGACACCTCTGTCAATCGCGACAAACAGTATCCATCGCGACGGACACACGTGTCCATCGTGATTGACAAAGAACTTCATGATTGATAGCTGATTCGGTGAGAATCTTGACCATTGTGACATATAGAGGCCCGATTGACACACAAAAGCGTAAAAAGGCAAAGTTTTCAATCAATCGCGATTGACACCCCACGACGGACTGCATGTCCATCGCGATTGACAGCCGTCCATCGTGATTGACACGTGTCCATCGCGACGGATAGAAAAATCGCGATTAATATCCCACTTTGTTGAGAAACCTGTCCATCGCGACTCATAGACCACGATTGACACAAAATCACACAAAAACCCCGAAAAACTTAGTCCATCGCGATTGACACCATCAATTGCGATTGACCCATCAATCGCGATTGACCCATCAATCATGACCGACACCCCCTGTCCATTGCGATTGATAGGCCACAACGGACAGTTCTGTCCATCGCGATTAACAGCCCTGTCGATCGCGATTGACAGCCAATTTTTAGGGTTTTTTACTTTAAATATTTTGGCTAATTTTGGGCATGAATATTGTGCTATAGGAAACATAGGGAGGTCGTAAGCAAGTAATTAGAGAAAACCTTGTTTGCCTGTTAGCCTGTCTGAACCCTGTTTTAACTCTAGAACCCTGAATTGTCATAACTTTCTCATACGAAATTCGTTGGGAGTGATCTTAGGCTCATTGGAAAGCTCATTTCGAATCCCACTAAAACATCCATTGGTTTTTGTAAACCTAATATGGGGAGTTACAGATAGGGTATTTTGAAGTTGACCATATCACAGGGTAAGAAAACTAAGGGATCTCTAGGATTGTTTTCCATAAAGGCAAAAGGCAATTTGGTTTGTGAGTTATATGAATCGACATCAAGGATAACCTAGGGGAGGAATTAGAGCTTTCAAAAGTCTACAGAGATTCACATAGCTCTACTAGCCTTAATTCAAATCCATCCACATCTATTGAGGAGCTTGCGGAGAAAGTGGCTCAGAAGTTAGGAGTCTCAAGTAAACAAATACCAAGGTTTGCCCCAGTAAAAAGATTCTATACTTGTGGAGGTGACCATATGGCTAATGTATGTCCCATTATGGCTCAACCACAGGTGAACCCTAGCAGCCAATACTGCCCATAGAACGGAGATACACTAATCACACCGCACAAGATTGCCCATACAATAAGCAAGCAATTAGGCAAACTTACCCACAACCATACCCACAACAAGGAAGATACCAAAATCATTACCCACCACAACAGTATGGTAGTCCCCAGAAACCCTATCAACCACCCTATCAAGGGTAGCAGAGACCTCAACCAATTCTAGTGCAGCAACCCCCAACCCCAACTAATGTGATACCAGTGAAGTACGCGGCTGCAGAAGAGAATCTGAATAGGGCCATAGTGCTAGTAACACCATTGCTTTCAGAAAGTGACCCTAGTGATCATAGTTTTGACTCGTCACATTGATAGTCCACAAGCTTACTACATGCACTCACCTGAGCATAATGAGTCATATTACTATATATTCGAGTGAACCTAGTTAGGAGCCAGAGTATGCAAAGGTCATGTATGCAAATCCCAACTCTATACCTCAACCTAGACAGGTAAGACCCCCATTTCATAGAGGACCATGCTATCGATGTTAGGGAGATCACCTCATTCGTGATTGCCCTATGCCTGCACCTTCGCAAACCTAGTCAGTAACAATTCAGGGTTTTTGTTCCAATTGTGGAAAAGAGCATCTCTTGCAAGATTGTCCTAAGAACCCTAACAATACACCAAAAATCACTCCTATCAATGTTATTGGGTTAGTAGTAGACTCTACAAGAAGTGTAACTTCCACTGCACCAGTACAAGTGGTCACTAGAGCTCAAGCTTTGCAGCAAAACCAAGGTTCAGGCCAGGAAAAGAATTCTGAGGTTAGTGAAACTGAGAGCATAACCAAGAAGAGGACTAGAGCTTGGAAGGATAGTCGAGAGAGAATGAAAAGGCAATGAGCAAAGAAAATGAGCAAACTAGAGGAAAGCTTGAGAGAAACAAAAGCCAAGATAATTGAACTCACATCTCAAACTCACTCTTACACTACCCCACTACCACTATTCCCATCTCCAACCAATCCACCACTTTCCCACCCACCTTACACAATCCCATCACCCCCTAGAGTAGGATCAGTATTAGCAGATCCCACTCCCGAGGACCTAAACATGATGCTTAAGGCATATCAGGCCAGAATCCAAGAAGGGCCGAATGTATGTGATCCCAAACAAGATAATGTTATAGACCTTTTTATAAAGGATTTGCCTTATGAGAAGTTTGAAGCTTTTTGCAAAGCTTTGGGCTTACTCCCTTTTGTGGATTGATCTTAATCCACATTGGTTGACACATCCTTATACATGAGTGCCATTCCCTTGTTCACCATCCTTATACATGTGTGTCATTCTCTCTATCCTTTTTGCATAGGCAATTGACTCATGTAATATGCCAAACACATAATCTTTTTTTTTTCGTATTGACTTTATGAAATGTGTTCAGTGTCTAATTTTCTCTACTTTCTTATCGCACCCATTCTCTACCATATTGTCATCTTTCATTCCACCTTTACCTTAGTCTTTGTTCTTCTTCCCATTTTTACCTTTATCCCTAAGTTGTTTAGATTTATCGCTTTTGTTTTTTTGTTTGTTATAAATATTAATTTCATTACTTAGTTGCTAGAATTCTTTTACTATCCATAATACTACCTTACAAAAATCTTAGTTTTTGTTACATATATTAGGAACTCATGATCTAGCAATGGGATTAGTGTTTTGCACTCATGGAATTGACCCTTTATCATGTTATTATAGAGAGAATTATTTTGTTTTTCAATCAAAACATTCTTGATTGAGATATACTTCGTTCAAAAAATCTTCCAATCAAAAGTGATTTCAATTGAAAGCAATAGAACTATATATAAGGGGGCTCTTAAACAACTGCAAATCATTTGAAACCCTTCAAGTACGTGCAACACCTTTGCTTGGGTTTCTTTTTTTGTTATTTTGTTTCTTACATTTTATTTCTTTCTTTTCATATATATGTTATAATTGGCAAAGCATCTCTTAAGTACATATGATAGTTTTTAAATATTACAAGTATGCATATTATTATTCATGGAGATGTTTCTAACTTTCATACTTGTGTACATTAGATTTAGAAAAAAAATATGATTATTTGAATCACCATATTGATTCTTACTCACATAATAGTATAGGGTGTTTATAGTATATCTATTCTAATTGTTTGAATCACTACTTCAACTCTTACTCTCACAATAGCATAGAAAATGGTTAAGAACTATTATAAGTATTTGATTCATTGTGACTCCTACTCTAATAGTAGTTTAATAAAGAAATATCAAGATTCTATGGTGATTATTGTGACTATCTGATTCATTATAATTCATACTCTTATAATAGTTTAGCAAGTAAATACCAAGATTATATAGGTACTATTTTGAGTGTTTGACACATTATGAGTCTTACTCCCATAACAGTTTAATAAGTAAATGGTAAATACTAAGATAGTATAGGTCAAAAGCTATTTTGAGTGATTAATTCATTGTTACTCTTACTCTCACAATTGTTTAATAAATACTAAAATTCTATAAATGCTATTGTGATTATTTGATTCGTTGTAACTCTTACTCTAGTTTAGCAAGTAAATACTAAGATTATATAGGTTTCATTATGAGTGTTTAATTCAATATGAATCTTACTATCATAATACTTCAATAAGTAAATAATAGAATAATATAGATGCTATTTTGAGAAGTTTATTGACTATGACTACTCTCGTAACAATTTAGTAAGTAAATAAGTATATCCTATAGGTGCTATTGTGATTGCTTTGTTAATTAGGACCCTTACTCTCACAAGAGTTTAAGTAGATATAAAATTCTATAGGTGCTATTGTGGCTCTTTAAGATAAATGGAGTTCATCTACTAGGAAGCAAAAATCTGTAAATGCTACACATTCAAAGAAGGAAGACAAAGATGAGAAGAAATCAGAAAAGCAAAAATTTTTTTGTAACTACTGTAAAGGAAACGATCATGTCATGAAGAATTGTCCAAAACTGGTTGCAAAAGAGGCAAATAAAAAAGAAGCTGGAATGGTTGTTGCAGAGGCCTCTACACCGAAAACAAAGTCTGCTAATCTTATGCAGAATAAAGAATGGGCGTTTACTACTGATTGCAGTTTTGACCCATCTTCTGATGAGCAGTGTATGCCTGCATTAGACTCAGATGTTTGGTACTTTGATAGTGGAGGAACCAAACATATCGCCTCGCAGCTTAGTTTCTTCACTTCACTTGAGCCTGCCCCCACACGGAATGCTGTCACATGTGCCAACAACTCCTCTTATCCTATTATGGGAGTTGGTAAAATTATTCTGACTACTACTGATGGTAGTTCTTTTACATTGTCAGATGCTTTATTTGTGCTAAGGATCAAGAAGAATCTGTTATCAGTTTCTGCATTAGCCAAAATTGGCTTGGTTGTGAAATTTGTTGTATGACAGATGTATAGTATATGATCTGTCAAATGGCGATGTGATTATTGCTTCTGGCATTTTATGTCGTGGGATGTATTAGCTCACAGACTATGAAAAATCTATGAATGATTCAGCATGTGTAGTACATGATTCTCAAACTATGTCAGATGCAAAGCATCAACTCACTATTGCTTATACTCCATAATAGAATGGTCTTGCAAAGAGAAAGAATAGGATATTTGTTGAGATGATGTTCAGCATGATGTCATCCAAAAAGCTCTTCTAAATTTTGTTTTGATGTAGTACATACAACTAATCACATTCTAAATAATTCTTCCACAAAAGCTTTAAAGGTCATCACACCTTATGAAGCTTATTATTGTAAGAGACCCAATGTGAGCTACTTCAAAGTATTTGCTTCTCCAGCTTATGTTCACATTGAGAAAAAAGATCCTCGTAAGTTTGATATAAAAGCCATCAAAGCTCTCATGTCTTATCTAGCCTCCATCTTGGTCTCTATTTTCTCTATATCTCTATATTAATTGTGGGCCTAAAAACCAACAATTCGAACCTCAAAAAGAGAGCATGTAATGCTCTTACATATTCCTAACAAGACACATCCGAAGGGAATCAATGGCACAATGGCAATAGAATCTAAGACATTTTAGTAATAAAAAACATGTGCTTCTCCACCACAAACTAAATCAAAAGTGATGCAGCTCTTGGTTGTGGATTAGGTGGAAACTTAAGTTTCAAGATCTTTGGCACATGCTGGAAGGGCACCAAAACCTACAAAATTTGTAATGCCCGCAGCCCGATCAAGAATCGATTATTCAAAGTCAAGAAGACATCGGACATTTGTTCTTCTCCCAAAAGCACCAAAGTTTGGGATCCCGTTTAGAATATTCTCAAGCTCCAACAACCGATCAACTGGAACCAAAGTCTTCTTGGCAACACAATTGGCTGCTCGGCAGCCCTTTCCAATGTGGTTAGAGGCAAGAATCTTTGGAAGATTTGGAAAAAAAACACCCTCAACTTTGGCAAGTTGCCAAAAGAGTGGTCAATAGAGAAATTCCTAGACTTCCTACATATAAGATTTTTCTTTTTAATCACAAAAGTTTCTCTCCCTTTGGATACAAGTTGACAAACTTAAACACAAATGGATCCCTTATGAAGGGGATGAAAAGGCACTTGCCAACTGTGTATCTCCCTCTAACTCTATTGTATTCTTTCCTTTTAATAGTTTGTCTTTTTTGGGGGGAGGGAAACAAATTTATAATAAATGGTTTGTGATCAGTTGTCTCTCTCAAGGCATACAGAGGACAATAATGAGCATAAGAGTGTATCATTCACAACATATCCCAAACTTCTAAAATATCCAGATAGTACATCTTTCAAGGGCTGTGTATGAATTCCTGTCTTATGCTATATCCAGCTACTACATCTTTCAAGGGCTATGTGCCAACATTTTTTATTTGCTCATACTTCAAGGACCAAAGTCAATGGAACAGAGAATTTATGTTACATTCAAGGTCTAGCAAGGGCAACCTGACAGAAATGGGAAATCGGCAAGCAGAAATCAAGAGTTTCTCTACCTAAACAAGTTTCTGGATTGATGGTTGAAGATCTTTCAAATGGTTCTTATCTTGAACTTCAAGATCAAATGCTGAATCCATTCGGCTCTCACATTATCAGAACCACTAAGTTGATAAGCGATGAGTATGAGGAACTTGCTGAAGCAGAACTTTGGAACTATACAAGGCCTATATACTTCATTTCATGCTTCATGAAGAAAAATTGGATAGCTATTCCAGCCACTGATAAGATTTGAGGTAATTATATGTGATGCTAGATAACCTAAACAACTGGGAATTCGAATCTTGACAAACTCATCTTCACAGTTGCAGAAACTATGTGTGCACCATCGGATCAACTGTACTGTACAGCTCAGCTCGATGGACAACTGTCCAAGGCGGCCCTGGCTTTATTCAACTTTCTCCTCAAAAGTTTATTCCTGTGTATCAAGTCAATCCTCTGTGTTTGAGCTTCCTGCATGAACAATTAAAATTATTTAGAACAGAATCTTATGCTATATTGCGAAGCACATTTTTAGGCTCCATAATTTAAATACTAGTTGGCTGGATTGCATTATTTGCCTTGAAATCTTGCTCGAGTTGAGCTTTTCTGCTAACCAAAGAAACCATCTCTGATGACCTTTTCTTAAGAAGTTCTTGGCAGCCCTCTAAGTTTCTCTGAAGTGTCACTCCCTTGGCTACCTCTTCTAATATAAGACTCTGCATGTCCGCAGCTTGTACACCTAAGGGAAGGACGAAGAGAAATGTAATCAGAAGAAATCTGGTATTTGCTGCATTTAAGAAATTTATGCATTTGTGAGTGTGTAAGTGTTGAATTTAACAGATTTTGTAAAAATCATGGCATCGAGAGTGAGCTAATTGTTCAATACAGACCCTCTTCTAATGGTGTTGTCTGAAAGGTATGATAGGACTCTATGTGAAAGGATGATATGCATACTGTCTACAGCTCATCTCCCTTATGGATTCTGGGGAGAAGCTGCAGTCCATATTTGCAATAGACCCCCACATGCGTCCTTGAAAGGTGGCATCCTTGAAGAGATTTGGTCTGACAATCCTGTTTAATATGACCACTAGCATATGAGGTTTCATAGGAGCACAAGAAGAAGCGGCAGTTCGACACGCAGGAGATAAAGGCCTTGCATGCAAATCATATTTGGAATTTGGTTGAATTGGCTGAAGGTAGAAAGGCCATTCCTAACAAGTGGGTATACAAAATCAAGACTGCGGATGGTAAATCCAAGCATGAGACAAGGCTGGTTTCAAAGGTGCTCTCTCCTATGGTAAAAATGACCGCATTACTATTTTAAATGGATGCCCTTAGGGAATAATAGCCAAGTCCATCCCATCCTAAAAGCATGTTATAAAGAGCCATGCCAAGAGACTAGCAAAGCGCAAATGTTTCCTGATAGTCTAGCATAACAGCTGTACATGAAACAACCAAAGGATATGCCATTCATGGAGAGAAGAATCTTGTACGCAAGCTGAAAAGGAGGTTGTATGGACTGAAACAAGCTGTATAAGAAGTTTGACACATTCATGCTCAAACATGGGTTCAAAAGAAGCTGCACAGACCACTGCTTGTACATCAAAAAGGACGATAATGGGAGCTCAACCATTCCTGCACTAAATATAGATGATATGCTGCTGCTGCTGGGAAGAAAAAGAGCACTCTAAAACAATAACTAAAGAGTTCATTCTCAATGAAGGATGTTGGGAAAGCTGACCATATCCTTGGAATGAGAATAAAAAGATGTAGACAGCAACACATGTTGCACTTTTCTCAAGAAAAAATACATTTAAAAAAGTGTTGGACAGGTTTAATATGGCTCATGCTAAGCCTCTTGGAGTGCAATTGCAGCCACATGTCAAGCTTTCTATATATTAACTTGTGGTTCACTTATGTATGCCATGGTTGCCATTAGGCTAGATATTTTCCATGCAGTGGGAGTTGTGAACTGATTTATGGGTAATCCTCACAAAGCTCATTGGATGCTGTCAATCCATCAATAGATATTTGAAAGGAACCAAAAGCAAAATGCCTATGCTATGGGAAGGGTCAATTGGAATTAAAAGGATTTGTGACTCTAATATGGCAGGTGATGTGGATAAACAAAAGGTCCATAAGTGGTTATGTATGTACACTTGCAGGTCGTCCTATTTCATGGTGCCCTAGACTTCACAGGATAGTTACACTATCTACTATAGGGGCTGAATATATTTCAGCCATTGAGGCTTCCACAGAAGCTTATATGGTTAGCACGCCTATGCAGTGAGTTCAGCTTGCCTAACAAGGCACTCATTCTTGGTTGTGATAGCCAGACTTCCATTTTTTGGCAAAGAATGCTATGTTCCAACTTCCATCCATTCATAAAGCACATTGATGTGTGATACCAATTCATGAGAGAGGTGCCTCAGGATGGCCTGATCACTTTGACCAAGATCAATACTTCACAGAATCACATAGATGCTCTCACTAGGTGCCTAAGCAAGGCACAACATCAGCTATTCGTACAAATGGTGGGACTTACTGAGCTTAAAGAAGCTTCCTTTGCCCTTTAAGTGAGAGCTTGTTGGGGATAAAGGCTTCAAAAAGTCTGCGTATGTACATTCTCTACCCATTCAGATGATAGCTCCCATTAAGAGCTATCCATGCATATTTTACTTGTACTCGTTGCTCTCATCAAGAGCTATCCATACATATTTCTCCTGTACTTGTTGCCCATTTTTTAGGGCAATATAGGTATTTACATGCTCTTAGTAACTTATGGTCACTTAGTCTTGTTCACACTTGCTAAATGATCCACTCAATTTAATAAAACTAACATTATCTCACTTTACAATGTGAGTAATGTAGAATAAATTTTTGAAGGACAGAGTAAAGCATGGCACCAAGGAACCAAATAACACATTGGGCGCCAGACGTCCGAATTCTGGAGTTGGGCGCCAGACGTCCAAATTCTGGAGTTGGGTGCCAGACGTCCAAAATCTGGAGTTGGGCACCAGATGGTAGAGTTGGGCGACTGCATGCCCAAGGCATGCCCAGACAAGCAGACCTGACAAGGCGGCCAAGTGGGACGCCACTCATCATTACACGACAAAGTCTGGTACTCGCGGCGGCCAGGCTGACAAATGAAACCGCCTAGTGCATTAATTGCCCATTACTCCCATGTAACAGACTTCTCTATTGTACCGGTTCCTCACCTCTCTCCTATAAAAAGGGGAAACCTCAAGAGAGAAACACATGACAGATGACATATGATATCTGATAGGAGATAGAGCATGTAGTGCACTCTACAGGAGAATTTAGTTGAGAGTGAGGGCTAGTAGATGGTTGAGTCCTGCTCATGTTATTTACTTATGCTGCTTATGTTATTTGCTGATGCCACTTATGTGAAAATACTTGGAGGTTGTGTTCAGTTGTTGTCTTGTGTTTGAATGATAAGTAGTATGTTTAGCTCTGGTATGATTAGCTAATGACTGGTATTCAGATTGTGTTACATTTGGCTTTCTAGTTAGTATGGTCTCGTGCTCTATTCTGCTCTATGCTTGCTGCTGCTGTGACTCTTATTTCTAAGTGCAGTTCTTAGTGATGATCTAAAGGCTTCATGATAACTGTCTATTATGTTTATGTGATTTAATGTGCCATGTGCTTACATGTTCTCCAGGAGTAGTGCATTTTGCATTCCCTGCACCCAAACACTTCACTTCACCACCTACAGGTGAAAATTTGGCACGCTCGGTGGGACAGGGCTTCTGGAGATTTCTCCTTCCTTGAGAAATCACTTAGAATTGAGTACCCTTTCCTTTGGGAAATCATTTAGGATTGAGTGCTCAGGGCCACCTCTCCTCCTCCTCCCCCTTCCTACCTTCTTGGGTGACTACTCCCACTCATCCCCTTAATTTCTTGGGCGACGACGACTCCTCTTTTGGCTTCCTAGGCGACCCTCCTCCTCCTCCTCCGGCGACTCCTCTTTTGGCGTCCTAGGCAACCCTCCTCCTTATCCTCCTTCTTGGCTTCTTGGATTGGGCGACCCTCCTCCTTTTCAACCTCTTATCAAGAATTGGGCGACCCTCCTCCTTTTCAACCTCTTATCAGAATCGGGCGACCCTCCTCCCTTTCAATCATTTGGGGAACCCTCCTCCAAATTACCCTCCAAATTACCTTGACTAAGGCGACCACTCCTCCTAGTGGCCAATTGGGCAACCCTCCTTCCACACAAAGCTAGGCGACCCCTCATCTTCCCACTTTACTCATTTGGGCGACCCTCCTCCAAATTGGTTTGACTAAAACCACCACTCCTCCTAGTGGCCAATTGGGCGACCCTCCTCTCACTCAACCTCAACTTGGGCGACCCTTCTCCCTCTCACCTTCAATAAGCAACATGGGAGACCCTTCTCCCTCTCACCTTCAATAAGCAACATGGGCGACCCTTCTCCCTCTCAACATCAATATGCCATGAGGGTCTCACTCAACCTCAACTTGGGCGAACCCTTCTCCCTCTCAACTTCAATATGCCACCATAAGCGACTCTCCTCCATATCAACTTCAATGTGAAACTAGGCGACTCTCCTCCATATCAACTTCAATGTGAAACTAGGCGACTCTCCTCCATATCAACTTCAAATTAAAACTTGGCGACTCTCCTCCATATCAACTTCAATGTGAAACTTGGCGACTCTCCTCCCTATCAACCTCAATGGCCACCCTCCTCCCTCTCATCCTCAATGTGCCAACATGGGTGACCCTCCTCCCTCTCATCCTCAATGTGCCAACATGGGTGACCCTCCTCCCTCTCAACTTCCCTCAATGTCCCAACTTGGGCGACCCTCCTCCCTCTTACCCTCCATGGCCAACTTGGGCGACCCATCCTCCTTGGCGACCTACTTCCCAACTCCCATTGGGCAACCCGCCTCCCTCTCATCCTCATGGCCATTCTATGGGTGACCCTACCACCTCCCCTCCTCCTCCTTCTTGGGTTTTAGTTGAAACACCTCCTCTCCTCCTCATTCTAGCCTCCTTACGAATCTCAATGACGACCACTCTTGCCTCACTTCAAGCATTGGCTACCCACCTCTCCAACTTCACCGACTCTTTGCCTTGCCTTCAATGCTCAACTCCTCCACCCCCTCATCTAGGCAACTTCTCCAGTTCCCCACTCCATTAATCTTCAGAATTGGCCTCTCATTTATACGTTCATAAATTTGGACGACCCTTCCTCCAATAGGGCGACCCTCCCCCTAACTCTCACCTTAGGCAACCCCAATAGGGCGACCCTCCTCCTAACTCTCTCCTTAGATGACCCCTCCTCCATGTCAAGCTCTTAACCTTCATATGTTGGGCGACACTCCTCCAAGGTTGCTGGGCGACACTCCTCCAATGTTGCCGTCTTGAGAATATTGAGAAGCCACCTCCCCTTCTTATCCATCTACCGTAAAAGCTTCCCATTTAATTATCCTTTTCCCTCCGATTATCTTTATCCATATACCAATATCATATTACGGCAACCACCAACTACCCTTTCCTCTCTTCCACCGACCTATCTAATTCTGACGGCTCCACCAGTTCGTTTCTGGCAACTATTCCTCCTATCTAATTCTTTCCTCTAGTTCGGATTTGGCGACCATCAGATCTGGCGACCATTCCTCAGCTTCACCCCTCTATAATCAGGCGACTCCACAATAATTCGGCGACTCCATCCCCTATAATTAGGAGACTCCACAATAATTAGGCGACTCCATCCTCTATAATTAGGCGACTCCATCCTTCAGCTTTTACCCTCCACAATAGAGGCGACCTTCACTCCTACACCGGACCAATCACTTATGACCAGTAATTCCGACCTGATAGTATTGTCCACACTAAACTTAGCCAGGCGAATTCCAGTAGCCACTCTTGTACAACATACCTCATCGCCAACCTTCAGCACAACTCACACAGCCACGCGTTCGCCAACCAGCAGCACAAACCCATCGCATCCCCATGACCGTTGTCTGCGCAGAACAGAGGAAGTTGGAAGACATGCCCAATAGTAGTTCTGACATCATCGCCCAATCGTAGTTCTGATCCAAAGGTTCAGTTTAAGAACACCAGGACATTATTACGTTCTGCTGAGCAGAGCCAAACACCCTTATCCATGCGATATCTTAGAACAGGGAAAAGAATCGACATGGAAGCCAACTTCTGCTGAGCAGAGCGACAAAGAAGCACATGCGCACATACTTAAACATCTCGTAGCAAAAATAAAGCTTAACAGAGAACCATCTGGGCTAATACTGACAAACCTGCAACTCACGAGTTCCCTGTAGCTATCATAGCATCGTCCTCTGTCGAAATAGAAGAAACATTCTCTGAATTTAAAACTGACACTGAAAGTGCATCGAGACAATCATCCGATGATTGGAGTGATTCACTTTATGTGGTCTCTGAGGAGAATCCCTCAGAGTCAGAGTCACTTGATGA
The DNA here is from genome assembly GCA_020310875.1 of Ceratopteris richardii. NCBI lineage: Eukaryota > Viridiplantae > Streptophyta > Polypodiopsida > Polypodiales > Pteridaceae > Ceratopteris > Ceratopteris richardii. The sequence goes on from CM035437.1 coordinate 84,150,379, forward strand.
AGAAATTCAGCAGGACCAGAACACCTCCCCAACCGCCAATACTCAGCCAAGTATTCACAAGGACTCTGCAACATCATCCACAAATGTGGCAAATGTGGCAAATGTGGCCACAACCACTGAGATCATCATTTCCATTCCTGGGGAAATCTCCTTAAAATTGGACTTAAGCATATGTGGTAAGCTTCAAACCTCATTTACTTTAGAAGAACTGAAGAATATAGGTTTACTCACCATTGCAAATGCCAAGCTACCCTCACTTAGTGACCCTCAGACTTGTGGTATGGAGATCTTGACACTCTTCAAGTCCTTCCCATCCCTTTCTGGAGGAAGAATCACTAAAGACAAGCTCGCTCTTATGTTGGGAACCCAAGGGACTCCAGAATCTAAGAAGGCAGGCAGCTATGCAAAGTTGGCCATTCCAGAGATATTGCAGACATGTACGACTAGCTTCTCCACTCCCAATTGTAGTCAGGTAATGATGCAGAGGCTCCTATTATTCAAGGCATTTTTCCTCTTGAAGGACAATTTACATTTCACGGATGTGAAAATATGTGAACCTCTTCTTTGCTTCACCCAAGCAAAGCCCTACCCATATCATAAAATTCTACTTCAGTCACTAGCAGAACGAAAGAAAAGGTATGGGCAGCAGGTAGGCAAAAAGGCTCTGACCTTCAAAGTGGTAGGAGATCACATCATGCTGTACATTTATAGGTACTTTGCAGCCCTCCATTCAAAAGACGTGTCGCGCCCGACATCATCGAAACATATACAAGCACCGCACCCTCGAAAAAAAAGAAGAGCAAAGATTCAGAAGGATTCCCGAGAGCTCCTCGACACGCTTCCAGTCGACCAGCAAGGATATGCTAGAGCATCAAAGAAGGTATGCACATCAGCCAACTCCCCCTCAACTCCCCCTTTCTGCCTATCAAACTAGTACCTACTTCATCCAGAAAAGCAGCTTCTTCTTCTGTTCAATCCCACCCACCTTCACAAACCCCACACACTTCAGGCCCACACACTTCAGACGCACCGCACTCCACCCCCGCTCCCCCTCCCACTTCCACCATGACCACTCCCATTACCATTGATCCACCCATAGACCCAATTCATCTCCAATTTCCATCATGTCCCACACCACCACCTTCCCCTCCACAACCCGCATCACCCCACTCCCCATCTCCCCACCCACCATCTCATCCCCCTTCGCCACTCCCACCAGCATCGACACCTATTCCCCCGAATATTACACCCCTCCCACATACGCAACCTCAAACCTCCATTCAACCACCCCCGTTCGACATACTACCCTTTCCACCACCATTCCGATTCTCTCCTTCCCACCATAACCCGGCTACAGACTTACCTCCGCACCCATTCCTTGATGCATCTAGTGCAAAGAAGCTCTCCACGAATGAGAAGCACAAGAAACATATCTAGCCCCTAGTTCCCAATCACTTACAGAATATGTGCCAAATGGATGTTGCAAAAAACAGATTTTCTGAGATTTCTAACAAAATTATGGAAGACGGGCAGGTATGTATGAATTTGGAGCATCGGCTACGCCACTATACTCACATGTTGAGTGAAGAATTTCTCAGAGTAAGTCTAGTCAACAAGGAGATGTACATGCAAATTGCAGAGTTGTCTACCAACTACAAGGACGCACGCAGACTTGAAGATAAGGTAAAAAACTTGGAAGCATATCTGCAGGATGAAGAAGAAAAGACCAAAAGGCTGAAGGCTGAAAATAAAGAATTAAGATCAGCTAACAAGAACCTCTTGGTTGAGAATACACTGCTAAAGAAACAAAAGGATGCACTAAAATCCAAATTTAGTGCAGTAAAGGCTTTGCTCACATCTTCCGACACTGAGGACCTCACTCCAACACCAGATACACAAGACACCAATCAAGAAGTTACTCAAAATGAAGACCAGCAGAACAGTTCAGCTAAACATCAAAGGCCTGGGAAGGAGCCTGCATGTGACTAGTCTCACTACGACTAGTCTCACTGTCATGTGGACAAGGATCATTATTTTTTGCTGTCCAGTTTTCTAGTATTTTATTTTGCACAGTGTCATAGTTTACTTCTGCACCAGTTGTATAACTCTTGGAACTTTATTTTGTACCGGCGAACTCATAGTTCTTTTTGGCAGCTCATGATGTATTTCTTCCCTTTCTATCTGCAATTATCTGATGTAATTTCTCCATTTATTTTGTAACACCTCAATTATGTATTTTTCCCTTCTCTCCCTTGTCTCTCCGAGACGGAGAGACACTAGTGGCGGGCAACCTGTAGAATAAATTTTTGAAGGACAGAGTAAAGGATGGCACCAAGGAACCAAATAACAAATTGGGCGCCAGACGTCCAAATTCTGGAGTTGGGTGCAAGACGTCCAAATTCTGGAGTTGGGCGCAAGACGTCCAAATTCTGGAGTTGGGTGCCAGACGTCCAAAATCTGGAGTTGGACACCAGATGGTAGAGTTGGGCGACTGCATGCCCAAGGCATGCCCAGACAAGCAGACTTGACAAGGCGGCCAAGTGGGACGCCACTCATCATTACACGACAAAGTCTGGTACTCGCGGCGGCCAGGCTGACAAATGAAATCGCTTAGTGCATTAATTGCCCATTACTCCCATGTAACACACTTCTCTATTGTACCGGTTCCTCACCTCTCTCCTATAAAAAGGGGAAACCTCAAGAGAAACAAATGACAGATGACATATGATATCTGATAGGAGATAGAGCATGTAGTGCACTCTACAGGAGAATTTAGCTGAGAGTGAGGGCTAGTAGATGGTTGAGTCGTGCTCATGTTATTTACTTATGCTGCTTATGTTATTTGCTGATGCCACTTATGTGAAAATACTTGGAGGTTGTGTTAAGTTGTTTTGTGTTTGAATGATAAGTAGTATGTTTAGCTCTGGTATGATTAGCTAATGACTGGTATTCAGATTGAGTTACATTTGGCTTTCTAGTTAGTATGGTCTCGTGCTCTATTCTGCTCTATGCTTGCTGCTACTGTGACTCTTATTTCTAAGTGCAGTTCTTAGTGATGATCTGAAGGCTTCATGATAAGTGTCTATTATGTTTATGTGATTTAATGTGCCATGTGCTTACATGTTCTCTAGGAGTAGTGCATTTTGCATTTCCTGCACCCACACACTTCACTTCACCACCTACAAGTAAATGAGGACCATTCGAAACACTTCGCTGCTCATTCCCTTGGCCATATGGCCAACGACGCGTCACTTCCCATGCAACGTTCTTGGCAAGTATCCTCGTTGTACTATTTTTTGCATACATAATCCATAAAATCGGCATTGTTGGTTTGATTTACTACATCTCTCCCCCTTCCCAATGGTGTTGTGTATCCATTATCTTCGCTGTCATGTTTGGTGTTTTTTATTATGTTTCACCCTTTCCCCCTCACTGTCTTGGTCACTCCCACATAGAATAGAACCTCATTGCCCTTATGGCCCATCCATGTGAGGCAACGCATTTGACATGCATGATGGGACCAAAGGGGATATAATGATGCCATTCAGTCTTTCGTATGATCAAGACCTACTACTTGCATAACTCTAGTCCAATATGCATGCCCCTTAAACACCATTGAAATTTTGAATTCCTTTCTCGTGTCAACATCCACTTCTCGAGCTTCCACAAAGTTCTTTGGAAGACCATAATGACTATATAATACAGGTTATGGCTCTATGAAAAAGTCAGGTCTTAGTGACAATGAGGACACCTTCATGGTGCTCCTTCCTAGGGCTTACAAAGCATTAGTTATAAATGGCTCAACAAGTTGAATAACAACGATTTCATAACATGGAACAAAATGACCACAGCCTTCATTGAGGCTTTTTGGCTTACTAACTCTATTGAACAAACCTCGGACAAACTCGAGAATTTCAACCTCCTGCAAAGAAAGTGCTAAGTATTATCAACTAGCTAATGAAGACTATGCAACACTAATGGCAGGCATCCATGCCCCTTGCCACCTAGGCCCACACAAGAATGTCTAGCTATGACACATCATGAAATTTCAGACAAGCTTACTATAGACATCTCGTGAAACAAGCTTTGGAGTGTATTAATTGACGAAGGATCAAGAATAACCTCATGCTATAGTATACCATGAGAACCCTTGGTCTCCATCACATAGCGCAAGCAAACTTTACGATAACTCTAGCAAACCAAGGGAATCATAGAGGGAGTAGACATGAAGGTATAGGGTCTTGTTTTTACATTGGATTTTGTAGTGATGTAGTTGTTGGAAGTATAGGTGGCTTTCCCCTACTCCTCAAGAGGATGTGGCTCAAACACTCAAGAGTTAGCCAAAGGACACTATGTGGACGGAAGATGGAGAGGACTCAGGCACGAGGCAAGTTCACTTGGATGCAGGTCCTAATTATGACTAGAGAGTTTCACACATAATCATGGAAGAACAAAAAGAAGAAGAGGGTGAGATTCCTTTTTCTAAGGAGAGTGGCCACTTGCATTGACTAGGGGTGGAGTCTGGACTCTCCCTTGTGCTTCATGATTTCAGCTCATCCAAGAAATGAAGAGCTTCAAAAGAAGATAGCAGAAATGAAACAAATGGAAATCGAGTTGCCAACCTCGAACTTCCAGGCCAAGTGACTTCGAGCAAATTTTACGAAATTTTTTTATGACAAAGAGAAACCCCCTGATAATGAACGCCAGAAGGATGATGGTCATCCAACATCATGGGTCTTTGGTTCACCAAGATCTTTCCAACACAAACGAGAACATTGAAAACATAGTTCTTTCTAATGATGTGAACTCAAGCACCACCAAATAGTCCTTGCATCATGGCCTTGGCAAGACCCCATACTCGTGGCCAATGCATTGGATTACATAAGTCACATTCTCTAACATCATTGCATAGGGCAACATAGACTTCAGTATGGACCATGACTCAAGTTCACTTCTCTCTTGTCACACATGAAGTCAAACTCTTCCAAAAACATTAAAGCCTCCACTCGTATGTTTCACACTATACCCCTTTCCATAGGCCCACCAATGATATCGACCCACCCCCTCTCTCTCATCATCAAGCCACCCCCTTCTCTCTCTCTCTCTCTCTCTCTCTCTCTCTCTCTCTCTCTCTCTCTCTCTCTCTCTCTCTCTCTCTCTCTCTCTCTCTCTCTCTCTCTCTCTCTCTCTCTCTCTCTCTCTCTCTCTCTCTCTCTCTCTCTCTCTCTCTCTCTCTCTCTCTCTCTCTCTCTCTCTCTCTCTCTCTCTCTCTCTCTCTCTCTCTCTCTCTATCGGGGTGAAGCAAGGATGCCCTCTTTCACCCACCCTCTGTGATCTCTACATTGATGAGATAGTGGACTACATACAGCAGCAGGGAGGTGATGGCATTGAGGTACGTGGGTCCATGGTCCATATTCTTTTGTACGCTGATGATATTGTACTCGTTTCAGAGTCTGCAGAAGGTCTACAGCATCATCTACATGGCCTAGATGACTTTTGCAGACACAGAGGGTTATCTGTGAACCTTGGTAAAACCAAGGTCATGATCTTTCATACATCAGCACAGGTACGCAGACATAGTTTGTTCACAGAAGCAGGTGGACCGATTGAGGTGGTCGAATCATATGTTTACTTGGGGGTCACATTTACAACAGCATCAGGGATCTTCTCTATGTCTCAGACAACTCGTGACCGCATCACACGTGGGTATGCAGCATTAGCTTTGATGGAGAGACAGTGCCACCAGGCATATTTTCAGGAGCCCCGCACAAAGGGGTGGCTCTTCGACACTTTGGTTACGCAAGCACTCATGTATGGGGCACCCATATGGGGACCAGGCTTAGCTACATCAGTATGGACAGCATTAGAGAGGCCACAGATCCTCATGATTGCCAGACTTATCCGTAGCAAGCCTTCCGTACCACATGATATCATTAGAGCAGAGCTCGCTGCACCACCGATGCTCGTTGAGGCACTATTCCAGACAGTATGCCTAGTACACAAGCTTCGGAGCATGGATACAGAGCGCATTGCCTATCGAGCTTTCCAGGCATCACGTGATATGGCATTAGCAGGCGACACCTCATCATGGTATGCACAGACACGAGACTGGTTGGCCTACCATGGCTTTGACATAGACAGGCTACCACCACTACAGTATGACTCACATGCACCCACCTACTCGCTCTCTCATCAGGAGAGGAATAGGGTCATTCGTCAAGAGATATGGCATACATACATACAGAGGACATGGGTGAGCCCTAGGGATACATTGCCACCGAAAATGCTCTACTACCGTATGCATTTTCTACATATATCAGACGAGGGCTTCATCGAGACTCTAAGATACATGCAAGCATACCTACCCCACCACCTTCGAGTCGTCATTGGGCAGCTCCGTGTTTCATCACATCAGCTCGAGATTGAGAGGGGTCGGTCCAGGGGAGTCCCCCGTGAGGAGAGGTGGTGCCCAGTATGCGAGACAGAGGTAGAGAGTGAGGAGCATTTTGTTATCAGATGCCCAGCATACTTAGAACTACGAGCATACTTCCAGATAGAGGAGTCCCTCCAGTTGTGCATGACTATGGGAGACCAACAACGCTTCGGACGCTTTCTCACAGCAGCATACGAGAGGCGAGAGCGGTCACTACAGCCCACACATCGGCCACGGGTGAGTACCCAGCAGACCATTACACAGTTCTTTCAGCGAGCTGAGCTACATCAGAGAAGTCCATCTATAGGGCTCACGCTCCACCAGGCAGCAGCACAGAGAGCACGGCGCCGACCACGCATGGGAGGATATCGTCGACCACGACTATATCAGGAGGATATCTCACGCATCAGGACAGCCTACGACCACATGATGGAGCATAGGCGTACCACCACCCCCTGGGTTGTCTTCCTTCAGGAGGCACTCAGACCACCACCGATGTACCACATACTACACCCACCTCCACCCATCACCAGTAGCTAGGGTGTTTTTACTCACATTATGGATCCCCCATGTATTAGGTGGCCACTATCTGCAGAGTCAGAGCCACGTCTCCCCGGTCTCTTTCAGCCCTATATAGCTTTGTGTAGCGATATACTTTTTATTTCATTTCATCTTCTACACAGGGTTACTACACTTGTATATGGTTTTTGTCTCATAGGCCAAGTTTGGCCTCCAGAAGACGTTAAATCTTTCTTTCTCTCTCTCCCTCCCCCTCCCCCTCCCCCTCCCGCTCCCCCTCCCCCTCCCCCTCCCCCTCCCCCTCCCCCTCCCCCTCCCCCTCCCCCTCCCCCTCCCCCTCTCTCTCTCTCTCTCTCTCTCTCTCTCTCTCTCTCTCTCTCTCTCTCTCTCTCTCTCTCTCTCTCTCTCTCTCTCTCTCTCTCTCTCTCTCTCTCTCTCTCTCTCTCTCTCTCTCTCTCTCTCTCTCTCTCTCTCTCTCTCTCTCTCTCTCTCTCTCTCTCTCTCTCTCTCTCTCTCTCTCTCTCTCTCTCTCTCTCTCTCTCTCTCTCTCTCTCTCTCTCTCCCTCTCCCTCCCTCCCTCCCTCTCTCTCTCTCTCCCTCCCTCCCTCCCTCTCTCTCTCTCTCCCTCCCTCCCTCTCTCTCCCTCCCTCCCTCCCTCCCTCCCCCCCCCCTTGCCCTCCTGCCCTCCTGCCCTCCTTCCCTCTCCCTCTCTCTCTCTCTCTCTCTCTCTCTCTCTCTCTCTCTCTCTCTCTCTCTCTCTCTCTCTCTCTCTCTCTCTCTCTCTCTCTCTCTCTCTCTCTCTCTCTCTCTCTCTCTCTCTCTCTCTCTCTCTCTCTCTCTCTCTCTCTCTCTCATATTATATAATGGCCATGCTTTCTTATTATATAATAGCCATGCTTTCTTAGTTCAATTATGTTTTATGTTTATGTTCCTTTCTTACTTTAAATTTATCCGCTGACCAGATCATTATCATTGTAATGTCAAATGTGAAATGCCGAAGCCTCAAATGTCAATAATCAAACTCTGTCACTCTGATGACAAATCATCACTCTCATCATCATCATCATCATCCTCCTCCTCCTCCTCCTCCTCCTCCCTAGTAGCAGCGGTACGTGGTCTGCTGCTAGTAGATGTGCCACCACTACCGCTAGGTCCTCTGCGTATGCGAGATGATCTCGTATCATGCTGAGGTAAGGCCAACTCATGGTAGTGCATAATATATAAGTCCAGATCCTCTAGAGGAATAATTGGAATATCTCTCTCTTTCAAACTCCTCTAAAGTGGCCTCTGATCGAGAGACTCCCTTAGCTTTCATTGAGAAGTCATTGGTAATGCCTTTTCAGTCTGTTTCTTCACCATGAAGTCACCTTGTGCATGTGGCAAACGTGTTACTCATGCCTTAACTCTAGTATATACTATATAGCTCATTAAAGGATTCACCTGGTTAGAGCCATGAATTGCCAGGTTGATCCAAGGAATGTCCAAGCTCAGCATACTGAATAGTTTTGTACACACAACTACCTGGATCATTTAAGGCCAAGGATTTGATTCCCCATATTCATACTGTAATATTCTGGTCTTGTGAAAGTTACTCTTATTCCATGAATCTAAGAGAGCCATTACTAGAAAGGGGCCAGAACCTGAAACCAATTTTCATTCAAGTCGAATACTACTAGTTGCCTGATCAAACATCAAAGTCAATTATTGCATAGCAAATTGGAGAATCGTAGAAATCAGAAGCATATGCATCTCAACAAAAATACAATCACCATAATAATTAATAAACTAAGAAAAAGAAAGAGTTTATGATTACTCACTTACCAGCAGTGTTTTCAAGAATCAATGTATCTTGCAAGGGATCCTTTCCATGGACGCCACCAAATATAATAAGACGGTTCTTGCTGAATGTCATTGTATGCAAAGAACGTGCAAACTTTGTACCGACTCTACCTATATTGAGTGTTGGGTTGACTTGAGGCTTCAAAGCATTCCAAGGTTTCCAAATGTTTGTGGAAATGTCAAGACTGTAAACATCTTCAAGGTAAGCATCTCCATCAAAACCCCCATAAATGACTAGATGATTTCCAACAGATTCCAATGCATGATGACGCCGAGGAGATGGCCCTGATCCTTGAGTTGACAAGCAGTTCCATGTCCAGCTTTGTAAATCCAAAACATGAACATCGGACAAATGTGCCTTACCATCAAAACCACCAATAACATACATCTTCTTATTGATCACTGCTGCCCCATGTCCTCTACGTGGAGAAGGGGGTGTTCCAAAGCATTCTGGTGATGTCCATGAAATCAAATGCAAATCCAAAATCCAAAGCTCATTCGAATGCCCTTTGTATGCACTATAACCACCAAACATTGCCATATATTTTCCCTCATCATATATGCAGCAAGTATGTTGTGATACAGCTGATGGAGATGCCCCCATTGACTGCTTGGGCTGCAGCCAGCTACAAGAATCTGGCTTCAAGAGAACAACATCAATATAAGTTGCATGATCTTCTTTCACCAAATACAGGTTTACATAATTTTGGATACTCTGCCTACAGCAAACTGAGGATTACCAATATTTTCAAAAGATAGGATTGAAAGTACAGATGACTGCAGATGGCCATCAAAACCTCCAAAAGCAATCATTTTGTTTCCATATGAACATGCTGCATGGTCCCAAGTTGGACGAGGAAAAGCATTTCCATTTTCAGCAACCACTCTTGGGGTCTTCCAAACCTTTGAATCTAGTACCAAAATGAAGAATTTAAAATACCCGAAAACTTTATCATGTGTACATGAAAAACAAGGTCCCCCAGAGCATCATTTTTAGCAATGCAAAAATAAAAAGAATCATCCATCTTAAGCATTCTTAAAACAACTTTCTGCCCTAACACTTGCATTAGGGTTTAGATATATGCTACTGTGACGTGCGCCTCAATTTCGATGTTGGATAAAATTGAATAAAAACACAAAATCCCTGCAATGCTTCAGGCAAATGCCTCTGACCATTGGAACAGAACTATTCTGAATACATCAAGGATATGATGTAAAGAAAACCTGAGATAACCCATTGTTGCCACAACAAAGAAAAAAATCCTGTGGTGATGTAGCTAGCTCCTAAAGTGACCTTCTAAGTTACTTGGAGGTCATGATTTGCGGAGTATGTAGCCATATCGAATAACCATTAGTAAGTGGTGTTTCTTGTGTCGATGCCCATTATTAGGTAGGAGTTTAGTGAGGTTAATATCAAGTCCAGAGGATTGAAAACGTATCCATTATATCCATATATGCTTGTAAATTTTCTGATGTTACAAAAGAAAAGTGAAGAACTTTCAACAGTTTTCCTTTTCATGGCCAAAACATTAGCAAGGGTGCTATTTTCAGTCTCTCTCTATGGTTTGCATGTAGTGCTACTGCTGCTGCCTGCACTCTCATCTCCTCTATCTACAGGTTTACATAAACTTTGTCTTCCTCAATCTTCCCTGTAAGAAGCTTATCACTGGTATCAAAGCTGAAGAAAAGGATGAAAACTCCTGTAGGTCCAACCTTGGTTTGTCAAAGCAGTGCCCACACTGCTTCATTCCAGAAGCACCATTAGCTTCACTGCATTAATGTCAAAATAGGAGGCAGAGACGGATCCAGGCAAAGTAAAGAAAAATTTCCCCATGTCGACTAACATTGTCATCACTAACATGGTCCTCCGGATTCAAGCAGGGCAAAATGATGTGCTTTATTACCTGCTGCCTCACTGTTTCATGGTTCAAGGATCACTTGGGCCTTATCTGCAGCAGCCTAGATATAGGACTTTTCCCACCTCATTTGGCAATTTTGGTCTCATACATCCTACCATGTAAACCATCATGTGAAACAACCAGTTAATCATTCATGTCCTTCAGCTAAGAGGATATTGCTGTGGGTAAGGGAGGAACTCGGGGATTGAATGTTACTATGCATGGGTGGAGTGGACTCGACAGAATGTTTTGGTACAAGATTGAAACCTACGACATGAGAAAAAATGTATATTGATGAATCTTTCAATCACTTCTACAAAACTACAGAGCACACCAAGTACACAATATGATCACCGACTAAAAGAAGAAAAGGGAGGAAGTGAATACAGCACTGGCCAAAATGGACACTGCTCGCTACTAACAAACTAAATCTCAACTCCAATGACAGACAGGACAGCAAGTGTGCAAGATGACAATGACACCCAATGAGCTTGTGAGGCCCTTCTCTGGTTTTGGACGATGATGCAAGTTGCTACTTGTTGCACCATGAGCACCAACCCTCCTTGAAGCCCACGTGAAGTCCTCTCACAGAGCAGATACTGAGAGCACTTCCCTGCATTGCAGCCGATGAAAAGCTGACCATTAGGAGAAAGAATGAATCCTCCACGGCCTTGTATGTATTCCAAAAATCATTAGGAAAAAGGATTACTTTGTAAAGGTTCCTCATTTTAAGAGATTAAGCCTAACTTTGTTCTTTTTTAAAGGGACAAACTTGAAAGTGCATTTAGTAGGATATTTTTCAGTAGGGTGGAGTAAGCTTTTTTTAGGCTTCACTAGTTCTTCTCTCTTCTAGAAAAAGGAGAGAAAGAGAATCTACTTCTACATCATCAAATTCTATATATGCATAAGACAAAAATACTTTTTTTTGAAAAATTTCATTTTCAATGATTATTTATTTAAAATGAGTCATTTTTTATGTATATGTCAAAGACTTCTTAAAACTCGTTTTTTTTCGATTCATTTGAAAAAGGTGTAGTTTTGAGAATCCCCCCAAACAAAAAAGGTCCCACATCAGAACACCCAAATACACAAAGAACAACAGCAATATAGGTCAAAATTAATAATGACTCCGTACTAACCAAAAAGAGCCACCAAGTTTGTTGATGAAGAGGCTAAGGAGGAAGAAGCTTCCCTCAATTCCAAAACTCCTCCAACTCTAAGTATGAAGAACAAAATCAACACACCTACCAAGATGGCTGCTCCAAGCTGCTCACTAACTCCTTCAAGCTCCAAAGAGTGTCCAAGAGTGTGTAAGATGATGTCTATGAAGTCTCCATGGGTTCCCCTTATACAAGCATGCTAAATTAAGCTAAAAAGCTCTTTCCATGATTTACACGTAACTTCCACCAAAATTTATGAAACCCTTTTTTGGCTTTATTTTTGTGTTTTTATGATGCCATGTGGCATAGCTATCCACCCTTAGATCACATTCATTTCAATGCTCAAGATCTTGCCAGTATCACTTTAAAATTTGCTTTTCAACTCTTATACTTTTGATCAAAATTTAGGGTTTGATTAAGGCCAAAAACATTCTAGATGGTGAAGTGTTGTATATGGTTAGATAGCTCTCTTCAAGTACCATAAGATTGTGAGCTTAAAATTTTGATCCTCTTTTTAATCAATTTTGATCATTTTCCTACCTACTAAATATGAAGGAAATCGTCATAAGAGGAGACATGGAAGGACAGCCTATCAATGTACTAGCTAGTTAGAAGAACATTTTGGTGGCCTCGATTAACCAAAGATGTTCACTCATATGTTCAATAATGCTTTTTGTGTTAGGTCAACAAGACAGAAAGGGTTAGGACACCATGTCTGCTCCACCCTTTAGATATTCAAGCACACAACTAGGATACTATATCTGTGGACTTCATAACGATAGTACAATTACCGCAAACCCAAAGGAATCATGATGCTATCCTAGTAGTGGTAAATAGGCTGAAAAAGATGGCTTATTTTATACCCACATAGGAGACATCTTTCCTCATTGATCATTGAGGATAATTATCTTTAGAAGGGGAAGAAAGTGTTAGACATCGGTCCGTAGAGACCATCTCATGTGTGTGTGGAACAAGGGCTCGTTTAGCCAAGGTCCCTAGCTCGAGGAATATCCTAAGGTGTCTAATGGATAGTGGAAATGAGTGTTGGCTTTATGGCCATATGTTTCCATTAGAGCATTCCAAAGGCTATCCATTTTGATCCAAGTGCATAGAAAGAATGGAAGGTGAGTTTCAAACACATCAATCTAGTTTTCTTTTGAGTGAACTTAGTAAGAAGGCCTTACTAGTGCTCTCACATCAAGAAAGGCCACATCCTTCTCAAAGCCGCATACGTGCTCTAAGAAGGTTTGTAGAGTGTTTTCTAAATGTGAAACTCTATGGCTCATAGTCTCCATAGACACTAGTGAGTACTTTGTCATGTGAATGTCCTCTTGATGTGGGAAGGATGGTCTTGAACCCATATCTATAGATGTGTATTGACTCTTTTTTTTTCATTAATTATGTGTGTACATATAAACCTAAAAAATACTAAAGTATCAACGGTAACAACTAGAAACATAACCGTCACTAGCCTTTGCAAGAAAGAAAGCAAAGAAAGAAAATGCATGTTAGTATGCTCTCTAAGATTATTCATGCAAGCATGCATACAAAAATTGAAAATTTAGATAGCATGACTATAGTATGTTTACATTCTATCATCAAAAACCAAGTGCTCTAAAAGCACTTGGTCAAAATATGTGTGCTTGCCGGCACATGAAACAAAATAAGATGTTGGGCACTAGACTCCCTCATATGAACATCATTTCAATTCTCCTTTACCACATTGAGACCGGCACAAGATCCTACGCTACCAATGTCATATACAAACCTATTTAACAAGCTTCATCTAAACATGCAGAGATTTAAATGATGTTATCATGTACTCATGCGCATATGCTAGGACTAGATGCATATGTGAAATACAAACTATGCAACAAAAAGATAATTGCAAAGAGAAATATTAACAAACTACTTATCTTGATTATAGAGAACCCTTGCAGAGATCATGGAGAAGATGGAACTAATCAAAGATTGCTTCCCACTTGCTTTGGAGTTGGTATAGATGATGCATATGCTTTTAAACCGTTTCTTGGACGTTGCTTTCAACTTGACAATCAACTTTGAAGCTTTGCACGATAGGGTTGGAGGAGTCGAATGATGGATTTCAACTATATTGGGAGCATAGAATAAATAAAAAGTTGAAATTCATGATTTAGACATATGTGGAGGAAAGTATGCTCAAAAAAGTGAAAACAGGTGCTGCAAATTAACTCTTTGCATAGGGGATATGAGAGGAAATGGCTACCCAAAGAGCGAGGAGGCTCCTCTAGTGCTCCACGAAGAAGTATAAAGCTAGAAATGGGCGCATCTGTTGTGCTATTATCATGTACGTGTCCAGAACTCCATTTTTGCACAAGGCAACCCCTTGCTCTAGTTCTCGCAACAATAAGAGTAAGGTATGGAGCCTCCTCTCACCTAGTTCACATTGTAGGCATGGATGGGCACTTCCACTGACTCTTTCTTGGGCTGCAGGCAGCCATCCACTTGGGGCCTTGGCAGATTCATCCACTATGGGGCCTTCTTGAGGGCTTCAGGCTCCTTTGAGGGGCCTCCAAACACCTCCCTTTGTTGCTCCTGTTCTTTACAACATCTTCGATGGGGAAGATGGTGATCCGAAGACATATAAACCATGCCACCCTTCAATTCCACCCAAAGAGCCTCCGAATTTACTCCTTCCAACCTAGCTCTAGATACCGAATTGAGTGACGCTAATCCTTACAAAAGAGAAAAGACTTGAATGATGTGTGTGCACCTCACCTCCCATCCTTTATATCCACTTGCCCATAGATACAGTGTGACATGTGACCATCATGGATGCTCACTCTACTACCCATCGCAAGGACCTTAGTATATCCCCGGAGCTAGGGACCTTGGCTACTAGCCCTTGTCCCACACACACATAATAATGATCTCTATTGACCGATGTCTAATAGAAGATCTTTTCTTTGAATGTAGTCATGCCTCAGATTCATAGAGCCACTGCCCTACAGAAAGTTCCATCTCAGAACAAATATGACTTGGTATTCGCAGAATTTGTGTCAGCTCTGATTAATCATTAGAGTGAAACTTAGGGGTTTGTGCTCTAGGCCACCTTGATTGGTTCTTTGGTGGATCAAAAGCATGAGTTGCAAGGTAACTGAATCAGTCTTTCTTTGAGCAGAGCATGGCTGATTCTTCATACCCCTCATTTCAGCCATTCTCCAGCTACATATGTAAAGTGGGAGCTTATTTGCAACTTCACAGCTTGGCATGCGTGGAGAGGTAGTGGGAGTTCTTCTACATGATAGAAAACTCTAGGATGCCCATCCTTTATAAGCATAAAAGATGGAGATATCCAATGGCACCTCCAGCCATGAAGATGGCTGTTCATTCCCTACCCCACCCCCCCCCCAAAAGCACCAGAAAATAAAAAACAACAAAAGAAGAAAAGCATACATCAGCTAGAGTAGTGGATGTGTGAACACTGGTTACCCCAGCTTGAGCCTTGTATCGAGGCAATGGGGATGATGGCTCTCTGATAAGTTATCTCAGTTATTGTTTGAACTTGTGCTATTGTCATGAAGAACAGCAAAGGGTATGATGCACTAAGTTTAGGGAGTTCAAAAGCAGCATTTATATCATCAACCATGGGACACCCTTTGAGAAGATTCTAAACACATCGTTGATATTGATCAAACAAAATTCATAATGTGCATATAGAAATTCATTATACTAAAAAGAGCAATTCTCTGTTAAGTTACAGAAAAGAAAAACAAAGTGGAGCCGCAAAATCTACCTGTATCAAAGCAAAAAACATCACTATATGATGTTATCCCGTTATAACCTCCAAATATGACAATGAATGATGCCGCTTTTGTGCCAACAGTGCAAGTTATCTCAACACTTGAATGCCCAGCACGAGGGAGAATATTAGATCCAGTTCCATGAGGTATAATGGTCCATTGCAATCTCGCTGTTCATTCACCACGATAGAAAACAACTAAATTGAACAGCTTTATACTCGAAGAGCAGTAATTAGAAATCAAATCCCTAACTCACCCTCCAAAAGTGGAAGAAACCTTTTCGCAGTGCTATTGAACTTCATTTTTGCATTAAGCTTCTCACTTTTCAATGATGAATAAAGGGTGTCCCACTCAAATTTTAATGCTTTGAATTCTTTTAGTTCGAGCGTAATCCGATCCAGACTTCCTTCTAAATTCCTTTGTTTATCTAAAGCAGCATGGGTCCTGCTAATTTGAAGCGCTACAAGAATAGCACATGGTACAGATTACTCTTATTAACATTACGACTGCTCGCATAATACATTATGATTGTTGCAATAGTATAATGCACTATGATAATTTAAGTAATTCATATAATATAGAGGTACGGTTTGCTGATTTACAAATCAAAGTGAATTCTTTTGTCCATTTTAGGAGAATCACCTGAAAAGTAGATATCTGAGTCATGAATGATCCAAATTCAATATTTTTGATAGCAGAAAAACTCCAATTTAATGGCTCTGAAATTTTAGTCTTTAGAAATGTTGTTTTATTTGATTATACAATTATTTCTCAACCTTCATGAAGCCATCAGAGAGTATGAACAATTTTGAATGAAAGCCATGGTTGGAAGAAAGTGGTGTTTGTACTTCAGGGGAATGAGAACGGATATGGAAGTGGGGGCAAGGAAACAACAAATTTTTCTTACTTCCTAAGGATCTGGAAACAAAAGATCATTATATATAGAACTAAGATCTAAGCAACATAGCAAGGCTAGCCAACCATCATCAAACAATATTGACAAGAGTATCGAGCACTGCAATAAGTTTGAGAGTAAGATAAAAAGGTAGTATTTCTTCTTTTTTTTTTCGTTTTTTTTTTTTTTTATGTTGAACCCTTTTTTCTAATTCCCTTCCACAACCTAGCAAGGTCCACTAAATAACTTTCTTACTCCTCAACTAGGAAAGACTACACAAGCTTGAGATTTCTTTCTCTTTTTTTCTAAGGTCACATCAAAGCAAAGAGCTTGGGCATAAGGCCAATACAACCATGAAAACCAAGATAGAATGCGAAAAGCTTGGTTTCTAAACATCCTCACTCACAAGGCACATTCTAAGAGGTTCCCATGTTTCTAATGGCTGTTAATCTATGAGGAAACATATTTTGATAAGGGAACAAGATTTCCATGAGAAATGATCTCTTGTCCCGAGAAATAGAGAAAGAAAGAAAACCGTACTGGGATCTTCATTGTGCAAGGAGATCAACTGGTCTATATGACAAATCATACAGCCATAAGGGCATGTACCAATCATCATAAGAGAAAAGAGAAAGGTGTGTACTGAACCTAGTTTCAAAATTCTTGCATGGGCTATTTATGTGGTGCCTGATTATACAGCACTTCTTTTAAAGGCCTTTGTGATTAGGATATTTGGACAAAAAAATTATGTCACTCTCCATCGAAAACCAAGTATAATCCATTACCATTTCCGTTTGATGTAGGAAGCGATTATTTGTACATTTACTTCGGAACAGCAAGCAATGCATCTTTGGCAATTTCCTTGCAATAGAACTTCCATTTTGGTCATAATTTTTCAAGGAACCCAAGCCCTCTCAACTGACTTTGTTTCTCGCTATATGCACAAAAAGGGATTTGAGCCATTGGCGATTGCTTTGATGATCAGAGAAATTGGCAAAGCTAGAAAATCATTCCATCTCACACCTTACAAACAGTATTCTCTGCAGTTTGCATCCTTCCGCTCCTGTACAAAAGTCCCACTCAACACTTGCACTTTGCAGAGACATAAAACTGGACCTTGGCTGCAACTACAAGATGGCTTGAGGCAGGGACTGCAGGCAAGCAGCCTGCAAGAAGGAGAGTACATGAGGGGAAGAGAGCATCATTCTCCCTCTTCCTCATTCTTGTGACCATATAGTAGATCCACTCCTCCCCCCCCAAAAAAAAGAAAAGCTTTAAATTATAAACAAAAGGGAGCTTACAAGTGAATTATAGGAAAATATAAAGGAGGCTGAAAGGCCTTTCATCCCCTTCATGAGGGATCCATCTAGTTTTCAGCCCATTGCCTTAAATAACAAAACCCTTCCTATGTCTAAATGGGGGATTATTCTTGTGACATCTAATACTTCTACTAGGAAAATTAAAGACATCTCGATGGACCACTCCTTGAGAGAATCATTCAGGGTCTCACCTTGTTCTCCTTCTTTCTATTCTACCATGATTATGTGCAAAGCTCCAGGGTCATGATTAGGACCAGCCCCCAAGTGAACTTTCCTCATGCTTGAGACCTCTCCATCTTCCACCCGCATAGAACTCTTGATGGCCTACCATTGGTCATGCATGTGAGAACAAAAATCCTTAGTGACCCGAGTCCTAAGCTCGGGGGAGCCATGGCCCTAGTACAGACTCCTTGAGTTTCTTTCTATCCTTTCAAGTGGCCATATGAAGGGTACATAGGACCTTAGAGAAAATCTTAGACCTATGTTGGGGGCAAGCCATTAGCACCGATTTGGAAATTCCCATCACACTTGGTATTAGATCACCACTTGCTTTACTATGACATTACTCACGCTAGCAACATCCAAATCATGACCCTTTGCAATAGTCACTCGTCTGCTTGCAGAACTAGTAAGAGAAGAAAATACCTTTTTACAACCTATCATGTGCTTTGTAGCTCCAAAATCTAGCAATGCTTCTTCATCAAAAGATACCTCCTCTATACTAATATACGCAAAAGCATCATCATCCAAAAATTTACATTTTGAACTATGTTCAGCATTGTTACTTGAAGCCCTTGTCATTTTATTGTAAATTCTTTTCCTTCACTTTTAAGACAACTCAAAAGACTCTTTTTCAAAGGAAACTAAATAGATTGTGTGTGCAACGCACCTCTGATCCTTTATATCCACTTACACCTAAGATTGTAATGCTCTAGAATGCTCTAGTATCAACATATGGCCATCATGAATACTCATTCCCATTAGTCCTCAAATACCTTATGATGTCCCCCACACTACGGACCTTGGCTAACCTTAGCCCTTGTCCCACACACACATCACATAGAAACCGATATCTAACACTCTGTCCCCCTTCTAAAGATCATTATCTTCAATGATCAACAAGAGAAAGTGAAAGAGACTAAGATTACGATCCTATGCAAGAGACTAAGATTAAGACCACCATGTGCTAGAGAGATGACACTCTTCCCAACCATATACCTCTATATATAGCTCTCTCCAAGGGACTTCCTTCTTCGGCAGGTGGATACTAACCATCCAAGTATCGGCCATGTAACTGCATGTACACAAAGTGTCCCAGTTAACTGGAGTTAACTCAAGTGGATGCTTCTAGAAGACTCTAGAGATCTTTGGCTAAAATACTCTCCTCATGTATCACATAGGGATTATACCCAAGACCCCCTCCTTCACACCCTTGAGACTTAACCACTAAGCTAAGTGGATCACTTATTTACAAGAGCACATGACATGCTATGTAAGTCTAGTCTCGAGATCTTTGGTCATACACACGGATGACCAAACAGTGTCCGATTTCAAATCTGTGTGAACCGCCTGGACCCTTAGATCATGGACTTACTTTATTACATTCTTCCCCCCTTGGAAAATATTTTCTTCCTCGAAAATAGAGCTATATAAATACTGCAGGTAACCCCCGAGCCTCATGTTCAAAAACTGGAAGAACATGTCTCATCTCTATGGTGGGATCCCTGCCCAAATGATTCAAAACACCATCTAGCTTTGCACTTTGATAAATTGGTCAAAGTACAAAGTAGTAAATGAATAATAAAGATGGATCTAATAACATCCGTGTCCAATTCACTATTTTATTAGGTGCAATTTGGGCACAAACATGTGAACTGGGTGGATTCAAATTACTAGTCCATTTTTGGGCATGACTAATGCATGGACATTGTAATTAAGGCAGGATTCTTATCCCTAGCAAGACATTGAGGACTCTTGATTCACTTGAATTTGATTTGGAAAACTTGAAGTTTGATCGACCCAAACATCTAACTTGGATGTTTGCACAATGGTTTACTCCGAGCCTACAATTACTTGATTTTTTCACCTAACTGAAGGATTACTTTGTCCTAATGGGCTTGAAAATCCTACATAAAGTGTAGAAGCGAGTTTGCCATTTACTTTGGGTCAATCGTACTATAACTTGACCAAGTCGAATCCAAAATGAAAATTGTCCAACGTAGGACACTTTTCTCAAAGACTTTAGCTAGAAGTTCTTGATTATTGTCAATCTTATAAACAATTCCTAATTTCTCTTTTCTAACGTGGATTGAACCCTAGAAAGTTGTTTATGCTATATAACTTGAAGCAAACTCAAATGAATAAATCAACTTAGACTTACTTCGCAAAGATCTATTTCAACAAGGTATTGAAGCATTTTGTCTATCTTTAACAGAAATAAACTTGATTCTCAAAAAGATTCATAGAGTAAATCTAAAACATCATCCAACCACAAGATACTAGTGTGGTATCCAACGTCAGTGTATCGATTCACTGAGGTTCTATTGATGAGTTTTTACTCAAATAATACTTCATTTGAGACTAAGTTCATGCCTATATTCAATCTTTATGACCGCTTGTGCATTGCTTTGAGTCAAAGGATTGAATTTATCAAGTTACACTAGGAACTTGATGCTTGACTTAGTCACTCTATTCCTTACTTGAAAGGATCATTTCAATGTCAAAGTCCTTCTTCAGAAATTCAGTATATATTTCTAAATCAACAATACTTTATCTTGAAGTGTTTCATAATTCAAATAAGAACAAGTCTTTGTCTTATTTGAAAAAGAAGATCTTGTCGGAATTTTTCACTCAAGTTCCATTTATCCAATGGAAAGTATGAAAAGAGTGAAATTGTTCCAAGTCTAAACAGAGTAAAACATTCCAAGTATTTAGTAATCGTGACAACGGTAATTAAGTTTGTGGAAGGTACAACGTAAAGTTTACATATCCTTAAAGGGATTTTCATAAAATCCAAAAAAAAAAGCATGAGCGGATGCTTAGACTTAAGCAATAGAGAGATTCCTGTAAAATCCTGACCAGGGTAGCTACTTAAAAGCTTCAGTAAGAAAGGATTCTAAAGACAAGAAGTGAAAAGTCTTGTCACTACAAATTGGTTGAGTATAGCCAATCGGACTTGAATTTGTGAAATTCAAGTACTTCGAATTATAAGTGGTTTTCTTTTGAAAATCCTAATAAAGAAGGATGGATATTGTGGGATTTGAACTCATGACTAGTTAGGAGCATGATGGGCTAACCACTTACCACAAAAGCCATGGTTGGGGATTACTTCCTAATCCTCCCCTGTCATTTCTCGAGTCTAACACTGTCTTCCCCTTCTGGAGATCATTATGCTCAATGATCGATCCTTGATCTCCCCTTGAATTGATGTCCTCACCCTTGCACAGTCTCTTGAACCTTGTTATTCTCAACCTTCGTCTCTTGAATTCTTGCTCTGAACCTTGGTCTCTTGAACCTTGCCTTTCCGCTTCTTGGCCACTTGTCTAAGAACTTTCTTTGTTCACAACCTTGGTCTCTTGAGCCCCTTGTTCTCAACCTCAATATCTTGAACTCGATTCTCACCCAAGTTAGGTATCTTGGATTCTCAATCTAGTACTTCCATTGGAAAATTCGTTCTCAGAGCTTTCCAACAGTACCTTATGCATCTAAATGCCACCTACGGATTGGGAGATACACTCTAATCATTGTGGGGCTCATCTTAGATCATAGACTTACTTTGTTACAGAAAGTACTTACAACAGAGCTTCTGATTCCCAAGTAGAATATATAAGTGATAATCCTCTTCAGGCTACTAAATACTCCTGAATAACATGATTCATCAACCTTTTTGTCTCCTATCTAATATCCTATCAAGAGAATGATCCATGTTGTCACTTTCATGCAAAGAAATAATACCCTCTATTAGATTATCCTCCCTCGAAATATAATTTTTAAGTTCGATGACATAAATAACTAGATGAACTCTACAATCTCGAGGAAGCTCTAATCGGTATACAACATCACTAAGCTTCTTAACTATCTCCCAAGGTCCACAAAACCTTGATAAAAGCTTACTGCACTTCCTTATGGATATTGAAGTTGATCTTACTAGTACTTGAAGAAAAACCCTATCTCCTCCTTCAAAGATTCTAGAAGATCTCTTGTTATAATCATATTCTTTCTCCTTATGAGCTTCTTGTTGCATCTTAGGTTTAGCTATTTCTAAATTTGCTTGAAGGTTTGTTAGAAACTCCGTAACACTATGACATTTCCCTTTGGCATTCCTATGGTACTAGGAGGAGTGGGATTCATGCCATAATTCATCTCGAAAAGAGACATCCCAATTATCTTATGAGTTCTAATATTATATGCATAGTTAGTAAGGTACGATTCGTATGATTTGTACGGTACGTATTAGTACGGTTACCGGTACTACGTACGTACCTTAAGATTTGGGGCTCCTCGTACGATATTCGTACGTTCATAAGGTACGGTGACAATAAATGTATAAGGGAGTGTACATATATAAAGAGATTTATTTGCCATGAATATGCATAATACTATATTTATGCATAAAGATAATTGTTCTCTAACTAGAATAGATGCAAAACCTATGTATTTCCTTAATAAATTCTAGTCAAAATAGAAATAAAACAGGTGTACTTTGTTGGTATGAATTGGTACGAATTGGTACTAGTACGTACGATACGAAAAGTATGTACGAACATGTTCGTACTAGTACGAATACCAACCATGATTATATGCAAACTCTACTAGTGGTAAATAACTATCCCAATTCATCTACCTTTCATTCACATATACCCTCAACATGTCCTCTAATCATTTTTAATGACACTTTAGGCTTGTCAAAGATAAAGTTTCAAACATGTCGTAGGAATCTAACATCCCTATCTATGACTATGGATGTTGATAACCCAAGCAGTCTGAAAATGTTTTGGATAAATAGCTCCACTATATATATGGAGCTTCTACCGTCTCTTGTGTGGGTATGAAATGAGCCACCTTGTTCGATTTGTCTATAATTACTAGGATAGCATCCCGTTTCCTTTGGATCCGCGATAAACCCCGGTGAAGTCCACAATAACCACACTATAAATTCCATGGATATACATACTATCCCAGTTCTCCTCTAGAATGTATAAAGGATATAAAAGACATGGTGCCTGAACCCTTTTGGCCTTGTTGACTTGACACAGAAAGCCCTCTCGAACATAAGTGTGAACATCTTTGGTTAATCCACGCCACCAAAATATTCTTGTGACTAGATGTATAGTCTTGTGAACACCATGATGTCCTACACAAGGAACATCATGGTTATCATGCATGACTTTTCTTCTCAAATCCCGAGAATCTGGTACTCAAACCTTGTCTTTCTATTTTATTATTCCATTCTCCACTCAGAAATTGGAATACGGCTTTGACTTGTTTGCTTTACTATGGGAAGAAGCATATGGAACTTCCTTGTCTCCTAAATAGAGCTATCACTGATGGCTCTAATAATCTGTATCAAGTATGGAACTTCCATCAGTGCTTCCTTTATCTCTTGAAGCATTGAGCTTCCTAAAACAGCAAAGCTCACATGATACATTATTCGAGATAATGCATCAGCTACCCCCTCATGGTATGCACAGACACGAGAATGGCCGGCCCACCATGGCTTTGACATAGACAAGCTACCACCACTACAATACGACTCACATGCACCCACCTACTCGCTCTCTCATCAAGAGCGGTATAGGGTCATTCGTCAGGAGATATGGCATACATACATACATACAGAGGACATGGGTGAGCCCTAGGGATACATGCCACCAAAAATGCTCTATTACCGTGAGCATTTTCTACATATATCGGACAAGGGCTTCATCGAGATTCCGAGATACATGTAGACATACCTACCCCACCACCTCCGAGTCGTCATTGGGGAACTCAAGGTTTCATCACATCAGCTCGAGATTGAGAGGGGTCAATCCAGGGGAGTCCCCCGTGAGGAGAGGTGGTGTCTAGTCTGCGAGACAGAGGTAGAGTAAGGAGCATTTTGTTATCAGATGCCAAGCATACTTAGACCTACGAGCACAGTTTCAGATAGATGAGTCACTCCACTTGTGCATGACTATGGGAGACCGGCCACGCTTGGGACGCTTCCTCACAGTAGCATACGAGAGGCGAGAGCGGTCACTACAGCCCACACATCAGCCACGGGTGAGTACCCAGCAAACCATTACCCAGTTCTTTCACAGAGCTGAGCTACATCAGAGAGGTCCATCTATAGGGCTCACGCTCCACCGGGTAGCAGCACAGAGAGCACGGCGACGACCACGCATAGGCGGATATCGTCGACCACGACTATATCAGGAGGATATCTCACACATCAGGACAGCCTACGACCACATGATGGAGCATAGGCGTACCACCAACCCCTGGGTTGTCTTCCTTCAGGAGGCACTCAGACCACCACCGATGTACCACATAGTACACCCACCTCCATCCATCACCATTAACTACAGTGTTTTACTCACATTATGGATCCCCCATGTATTAGGTGGCCACTATCTGTAGAGTCAGAGCCACGTCTCCCCAACCTTTTCCAGCCCTATATTGCTTTGTGTAGCGATATACTTTTTATTTCATTTCATCTTCTACACAGGTTACTACACTTGTACATGGTTTTTATCTCATAGACCAAGTTTGGCCTCCACAAGACGTTAATATGACTCTCTCTCTCTCTCTCTCTCTCTCTCTCTCTCTCTCTCTCTCTCTCTCTCTCTCTCTCTCTCTCTCTCTCTCTCTCTCTCTCTCTCTCTCTCTCTCTCTCTCTCTCTCTCTCTCTCTCTCTCTCTCTCTCTCTCTCTCTCTCCCCCTCCCCCTCCCCCTCCCCCTCCCCCTCCCCCTCCCCCTCCCCCTCCCCCTCCCCCTCCCCCTCCCCCTCCCCCTCCCCCTCCCCCTCCCCCTCCCCCTCCCCCTCCCCCTCCCCCTCCCCCTCCCCCTCCCCCTCCCCCTCCCCCTCCCCCTCCCCCTCTCTCTCTCTCTCTCTCTCTCTCTCTCTCTCTCTCTCTCTCTCTCTCTCTCTCTCTCTCTCTCTCTCTCTCTCTCTCTCTCTCTCTCTCTCTCTCTCTCTCTCTCTCTCTCTCTCTCTCTCTCTCTCTCTCTCTCTCTCTCTCTCTCTCTAGTCCGACCAGCTATGATGTATGCTGCGACAGTTTGGGCCCCAGGCCTCACAGTCACCCAGTGAAGTGCGATCGAGAGGCCCCAGGTACGTATGATCTCGCGACTATTTCACAGGAAACAGTTGGTACCACATGACATCGTCAGGGCAGAGCTAGCTGCACCACCCATGGTAGTAGATGCACTATTCCAGACTATCTACTTTATTCAAAGGATGAGGGAGCTCCCTACGGACAAACTCACACGCAGAGCTTTTGAGGCATCTACACAGATATCAGAGTCAGGATATGAGAGAGCTTGGTACACTCAGGTTAGAGTATGGTTTGATAGTCATGGGCTTGATATGGACAGATTGCCGCCTTTTCAGTACGACCCAGACTCACCTCACATCCACCTCTCTCGTCATGAGAGGAATGTTGTGCTGAGACACGATCTTTGGAAGCTCTACATTAGTCAGACATGGCACACACCACACATGGGATCGAGACTATTGCACTATCGAGACCAGTTCATAGACATCCTAGCGGACGGTTTCATCCGGCGGCCATGTTACATGGATACTTACATGCCTCATAGCTCGAGGGTAGCGATTGGCCAGTTGAGAGTCTCATCACATAGACTAGAGATTGAGATGGGCAGAGCCGCAGACATTCCCAGAGAGGAGCGGATATGCAGGGTTTGCAGAGTAGAGATGGAGGATGAGGAGCACTTTGTATGCAGACGTAGCGCATATGATGGCATCAGAGGTAGATACGGGACTCTATTTACAGGGAGGCCCACCCTCCGAGAGATCATGGACTCTAGAGACCAGCGACAGCTCGGGCGATTCCTACTATAGATACAGAGTCACAGAGATTCCCTACTCCAGCCTACTGTAGCAGCCCATACAGGAGGGAGACAGAGTCAGCTCACTGAGTTCTTTATTCCACGACGTGCTGCAGCCCTCCCCCCCTCAGCCCACACACCGCGAGGGGTGACTCTTCCGCATGCTCAGACTGCTCGAGCTAGGAGACGACCCCATGCTAGAGGATATCGGGCCCCGAGACATCACCGACATCAGATTGTAGAGATCCAGGCTCGTCACCATCGCACCATGGAGGAGAGACAATTCCAGATGATGGCTGATCCCGCTGCAGCTATCACGATGGCCCTGACTCCACCTCCACCTATGTATCACATCTTACACCCGCCCACTAGCACAGGATGGAGCTAGTTAGTCGTTTCACATGCATTCCCATGCTTGTTGTAATACCCCTTTGCATATAGACTATCATAGATATCGCACTCCATACACCCCCCAACTTTCATGGGTATCTCCACACGCATATCACGGAGATATGTATCAGCTTTACCAGTTTCTTTTTCAGCACTTTTATCTTCTCTCATAGACAGAAGATACACCCATGTACATCGATTTGTCTCATAGGCCGAGTTTGGCCTCCTAATAAACGTAAAAGCTCTCTCTCTCTCTCTCTCTCTCTCTCTCTCTCTCTCTCTCTCTCTCTCTCTCTCTCTCTCTCTCTCTCTCTCTCTCTCTCTCTCTCTCTCTCTCTCTCTCTCTCTCTCTCTCTCTCTCTCTCTCTCTCTCTCTCTCTCTCTCTCTCTCTCTCTCTCTCTCTCTCTCTCTCTCTCTCTCTCTCTCTCTCTCTCTCCCCATCAAGAGAGGAATAGGATCATTCGTCAAGAGATATGGCATACATACATACAGAGGACATGGGTGAGCCCTAGGGATACATTGCCACCGAAAATGCTCTATTATCGTGAGCATTTTCTACATATATCGGATGAGGGCTTCATCGAGATTCCAAGATACATGCAGACATATCTACCCCACCACCTTCGAGTCGTCGTTGGGCAGCTCCGGGTTTCATCACATCAGCTCGAGATCGAGAGAGGTCGGTCCAGGGGAGTCCCACGTGAGGAGAGGTGGTGTCCAGTATGCGAGACAAAGGTAGAGAGTGAGGAGCATTTTGTCATCAGATGCCCAGCATACTTAGACCTACGAGCACAGTTCCGGATAGAGGAGTCACTCCAGTTGTGCATGACTATGGGTGACCCGTGACGCTTGGGACGCTTCCTCAGAGCAGCATACGAGAGGCGAGAGCGGTCACTACAGCCCACACATCAGCCACGGGTGAGTACCCAGCAGACCATTACCCAGTTCTTTCAGCGAGCTGAGCTACATCAGAGAGGTCCATCTATAGGGCTCACACTCCACCAGGCAGCCGCACAGAGGGCACGGCGCCGACCACGCATGGGAGGATATCATCGATCACGACTATATCAGGAGGATATCTCACGCATCAGGACAACCTACGACCACATGATGGAGCACAGACGTACCACCACCCCCTGGGTTGTCTTCCTTCAGGAGGCACTCATGCCACCACCGATGTACCACATACTACACCCACCTCCACCCATCACCAGTAGCTAGGGTGTTTACTCACATTATGGATCCCTCGTGTATTAGGTGGCCACTATCTGCTGAGTCAGAGCCACGTCTTCCCAGCCTTTTCCAGCCCTATATTAATTTGTGTAGCGATATACTTTTTATTTCATTCATCTTCTACACAGGGTTACTACACTTGTACATGGTTTTTGTCTCATAGGCCAAGTTTGGGCTCCAGAAGACGTTAATATGACTTTCTTTCTCTCTCTCTCTCTCTCTCTCTCTCTCTCTCTCTCTCTCTCTCTCTCTCTCTCTCTCTCTCTCTCTCTCTCTCTCTCTCTCTCTCTCTCTCTCTCTCTCTCTCACACATCAGAGAGAGATTCAGGTGATTCACGCACGCCATGACATGGAGATACAGAGACGTCAGCAGCGCACCCCTATCGATTTGGACGCCCAAAGCATTTTGAGGATCGCCATGATGCCTTACCCACCGATGCATTATATCCTACACCCACTCCAGGCATTTAGGGGGTTGTGACACCATTGAGCCTCCCCTCCCTATGCATATCATGTTTGTATCTCACCCATTGAGCATATAGAGTGCATACCCATAGCACCCCACACCCTTGATGCCAGCTACTATCCCTCCTTTTATACCCGTTTGCAGTACTCACATTTTATTTTCGTTTTGGATCACAGTGGATTGGATCATACTGATGTATATGTTTTGTCTCATAGGCCGATTTTGGCCTCTAATAGACGTTAAAAAGTCTTTCTTTTCTCTCTCTCTCTCTCTCTCTCTCTCTCTCTCTCTCTCTCTCTCTCTCTCTCTCTCTCTCTCTCTCTCTCTCTCTCTCTCTCTCTCTCTCTCTCTCTCTCTCTCTCTCTCTCTCTCTCTCTCTCTCTCTCTCTCTCTCTCTCTCTCTCTCTGAGATCCCAGACCAGCCCCCCATTCCCAGACCACAGAGCTCAAGTCCTACCACCTCTGACTTCTTCACACCCACTATGGTGGGACGCGCTATTGCCCGGCTACAGCATGGAAGGGCCCATGACCATTTCGGTTTACAAGCAGAGCACCTCATCTACAGGGGCACGACCCTTGCACCACTCATTGCCCACCTCTTCAACCGTGCATTGGTTGAAGGGTTCCCTGACTCATGGATTGAGCACACCATAGTGCCCATTCATAAGTCAGGGGATACTATGGATCCAGCTACATATCGGACGATCATGATTGGCCCTATATTGGCCAAGTTATATGGGGCAGTACTATAGACAGAGTTGAGTACTCTCGCTGAGAGAAAGGGCATGAGGGCTCCAGGACAGGCAGGTTTCAGACGTGATTACTCTACCATTGACCACATCTTCACTCTGAGATGCTTGATTGACCAGGCAAGGGTGAGGAAGAGGAGATTGTATTGTTGCTTTGTGGACTTCCGCAAAGCATTTGACATTGTTCCCAGGGAACGACTCTTCAGAAGACTCCTTGATATCGGAGCTCTGGAGGAGATGATATGGGGGATCTACGCCTTATACGAGAGAGTATCTGGTAGAGTCAGATGTCTAGGGGGCTTATCTCATCCACTTCGTAGCACTATCGGGGTGAAGCAAGGATGCCCTCTTTCACCCACCCTCTTTGGTCTCTACATTGACGAGATAGTGGAAAATGAAGGAAAATGAATCCCTTCGGGAAGAGCTTATTGCTACCCGAAAGCAGCACTCACGGGACCAGGAGGAGTTGCACACTCAGCTGACTGATATGAAAAGGAAACTGGACAGCATGCACGAGGAGGGGGAGATCGCTCCACAGCTAGAGGACATTCGGTTGACTATCAAGAAGGAGTGTATGGAGGTGGTGCAGAGCGAGCCGGAGACTAAGAAAGATGGATGGGTCGAAGTTGTAAAAAAGAACCTTCGACACGAGGCAAAGAAGAACCACCACCATGAGGAGATCCACATAGTGCATACCACCATTGAGGAGAAGCGGATGCGACAGACTCCCATGCTCAATGTTCGCGTCTCCGGCCTCACAGAGACAGACGGATCACCAGAGCAGGATGGGCGTCGCTTGTGCACATTACTTGGATATCGCGCGGATGAGGCTCTCCCTTTCACCAGGGCCTGGAGAGCAAGACGGGACACCACACGGAGCAGAGCACTTATCCTTCAGTTCTCAGATGAGGCCGGGAGGAGAGACTTCCTCAGACGACCGGCGGTACTACGCACTACACCGGGCACCCCCATCTATTTGGATGATGACCTCACACGGATGCAAGTAGAGCACAGACGGGCATGCATGCCACGTGTCCTCCAGGCCAGACGAGAGGGACATCGTGCCCTATACAGAGACGGTCGGGTCATCATTGATGGACGGTCCATTGACTAGGGATTCGCGGCCTATGAGACACCACATCAGGAGGTGCACATTGCAGTCTGGAACTGCAATGGATCTTTGTGGACACATCCAGGGCGCCTCGAGGAGGTGATGGAGGGAAGAGACATTATCTTCTTGATAGAGACACACGAGAGCCCAGGGAGGAGCCTACCGAGGATTGAGGGCTATATGTGGGAGTCAGCTCACCGCCGCCAGATGAGACACCGCACCACACGAGGATCAGGAGGAGTAGCCGTGCTCTACAGACAGTCGCTACAGCACAGGGTACAGGTGGTAGCCAGAGACCCAGAGGCACGTTTCATGTGGATACGCCTCCAGCTATCAGAGGAGAGAGCAGCGTACTTTGCCATATGCTATATTGCACCCATTGGTTCGGGCTTCACACATTCCCTCGAGCAGCTATCGGGGGGGAGGGACCAGACACCACATCGCCATATGACAGTGACACGATTATGGAGTATACCGGGATGGGTGAAGTCTTCCTTGTAGGAGACTTCAATGCCCGCACTCAGAGCCACCAGTGTGATATCTACGACTTTGACGACCCTGAGATGCTTCGTACCATAGAGGACATGCCTACACTCAGAGCCTCAGCAGACACCGCCACACCCACCTCATACCGCCGACACCTACCCCAGATGGGAGCAGCACACCATCTCGTTATATATAATGGGATGGGGACCTGGCCCACCTCGAGGGGTCTCATCTGCATTCCACCCACGACACCAAGGGGGGCAGTGTGGTAGACTATGTTATCGGACCCCCGGAGGCGACACATCTCATCACCTCATTCACTATCCCACCCTTACCGATTGGAGCTGATCACGCATATCTTGCCCTATCCATTCGCGGCTCACCATGCATATCCCACCCCGTCACCATATAGCCACGAACCCATACCACCATTCACTTTAGACATGAGCTAGCACATATCTATAGCTCCCATATTTGAGAGCACATCTACTCCCTTGATCCCTCTGCCTCCTTGGACACCCTCACCGCCCACTTCTCCTCGATCCTCCATACATCTGCTACTCTCAGCTTCCCATACACCACCCACAGCACTGCACATTCGACACGGCTTGGGCATACACCCCAGAATAGATGGTACGATGAGGAGTGTAGGCGACTATACCGACATCTCAAAGCACAGAGTATCTTGGGATCCATCACGGAGAGGGAGGCACGACGACAGATGCGAGCCCTCACACGCCGGAAGCGGCGAGCTTTCGAGGAGCGACAGGAGGCAGAGTTGATCGACCTTCTCATGAGTAGGGATTGCGCCACCGCGTGGAGGGCACTACGTGAGCCACGCCCACCTACACCCATAGCAGATCCTCCGACTTGGCACACCTACGCCCAGAGGTTATATGACGTCCCAGGACAGCCACCATTGCCGATTCCTTCCACACCGCGTCCTGTGATATCCACCCTCTTCACGGCAGGCATGGTCCGACAGGCAATCAATAGGCTACAGCATGGCTGCTCAGCAGACCACACAGGGCTACAGGGAGAGCACTGTATATATGGAGCAGATGTAGTTTCCCACTTGATCGCCCATCTCTTCAACCGTGCTTTGGTTGAGGGATTACCGGACTCATGGACTATGCATACCATTATGCCTATCCATAAGTCCGGCGATATGATGGACCCAGGGAACTACAGGACTATTATGATAGGCCATGTCCTCTCCAAGATCTATGGGGCAGTACTAGAGGCAGAGCTCAGTACACACGCTGAGGAAATTGGGATCAGAGCACCCGGCCAGGCAGGCTTCCCCCGCACTTTCTCCACCATCGACCACATCTTCGTGCTTCGTTGCTTGATTGAGAGCGCGAAGGCGAGGAAGCAAAGACTATACAATTGCTTTGTGGATTTCCGCAAAGCCTTCGACATGGTCCCTCGAGAGAGACTACTACGAATGCTCCAGGAGTTACAGCTACCATCAGACATGCTATGGGCCATCCACGCTTTGTATGCACGAGTCACAGGCAGGGTATGCTGCCCCGGCGGTCTATCAGACAGCCTTGTTAGCACCATTGGTGTGAAACAAGGTTGCCCTCTCTCACCCACTCTCTTCGGTCTCTACATCGACGAGATCACAGAGTATATACAGCGAGCAGGAGGGCGAGGAGGAGACCTCGGAGGTACGCCAGTACACATCCTATTATATGCTGATGACATTGTCCTGCTTTCAGAGTCAGAGGAGGGATTGAAGTCACATTTACAGGCGCTCGATACCTTTTGCATGGAGAGAGGACTCACAGTGAACCTTGGCAAGACCAAGGTCATGATCTTCCATACCTCCAGGTCAGTACGCCATCGTGCCTCTTTCACGGCAGCTGGAGGACAAATAGAGGTAGTGGACTCCTACGTCTACCTAGGTGTCACCTTCTCGGGAAGCACACGGGTATTCTCCATGGCACAGGCCGCGAGAGATAGATTGACGCGAGGCTATGCGGCACTTGCAGGATTGGAGAGACGCTGCTTTCAGACACATTTTCAGGAGCCCCGAACTAAGGGGTGGCTCTTTGACACTCTAGTGACACCCGCATTGATGTACGCAGCGGCAGTATGGGCACCAGGGATCACAGCGGCGATGTGGGCGCGGATTGAGAGGCCCCAGGTCACCATGATCTCACGCTTGCTGCGCAGCAAGCCCTCCATTCCACATGACATTATACGAGCTGAGCTTGGCACACCACCGATGCTAGTGGAGGCCCTCTTCCAGTTGGTGACCTTTATTCTGAGAGTCAGAGAGCTCCCCACCAGCAGACTCACCAGGCTTGCAATTGAGAGCTCTAGACATTTGGCAGAGACAGGGCATGAGAGAGTATGGTATGCACAGACTTACCGATGGTTAGCAGACCATGGCATGAGCATTACGGATCTCCCTCCTTTTCAGTATGACCTCTCTTCCCCCCACATTACCCTCTCTCGTTCGGAGAGGAATAGGATCATCCGTCAGGTGCTACTACAGATACACGTCAGGGAGACATGGATAGCACCACGGGAGCCTCTTCCCACAAAGAGGCAACACTACAGAGAGCACTTCCTAACAGTGAGAGCGGATGGTTTCATTCAGAGACCACGATACATGGATACATATATGGCACGAGCTGAGAGAGTGGCCGTTGGGCAGCTCAGAGTATCATCACACCAGCTCGAGATTGAGGTTGGGCGAGCCACACATACCCCGAGGGATGAGAGATTATGCAGGATATGTAGAGAGGAGGTGGAGGACGAGGAGCACTACACATGTAGATGCCAAGCATATGAGGACATCAGAGACCGCTACCCACAGCTCTTCAGGGGGCAGAGAGAGATCAGGGCTTTATTGGGGACGGAGGACCAGCGCCCTCTAGGTCGTTTCCTAGTAGAGCTCCAGCACCGCCGTGCATCACTCCTCCAGCAGCAGATGGAGATTCACTTGGCCCCCCTCCCTCAGACTTAAATTACAGATTTTTTCAGACCCGCAGCCACTCGAGAACCAAGCTCGATGCGGGGTGTCACATTACACAGAGCAGAGGAGCTTAGACGACAGCGTTGAGGACCGAGGCCCCCAGTCCGGAGAGCCAGTCCACATCCGAGAGAGATTCAGGCGATTCACGCACGCCATGACATGGAGATACGGAGACGTCAGCAGCGCACCCCTATCGATTTGGACGTTCAGAGCATTTTGAGGATCACCATGATGCCTTACCCACCAATGCATTATATCCTACACCCACTCCAGGCATTTAGTGGGTTGTGATACCATCGAGCCTCCCCTCCCTATGCATATCGTATTTGTATCTCACCCATTGAGCATATAGAGTGCATACCCATAGCATCCCACACTCTTGATGCCAGTTACTATCCACTTCTTTCTTTTATACCCGTTTGCGGTACTCTCACTTTATTTTCCTTTTGGGATCACAGTGGAATGGATCATACTGATGTATATGTTTTGTCTCATAGGCCGATTTTGGCCTAGTCTCTCTCTCTCTCTCTCTCTCTCTCTCTCTCTCTCTCTCTCTCTCTCTCTCTCTCTCTCTCTCTCTCTCTCTCTCTCTCTCTCTCTCTCTCTCTCTCTCTCTCTCTCTCTCTCTCTCTCTCTCTCTGAGAGGGAGGCACGACCATAGATGCGAGCCCTCACACGTCGGAAGCGGTGAGCTTTTGAGGAGCGTAAGGAGGCAGAGCTTTTTGACCTTCTCATGAGTAGGGATTGCGCCACTGCATGGAGGGCCCTACGCGAGCCACGCCCACCTACGCCCATAGCAGATCCTCAGACCTGGCACACCTATGCCCAGAGGTTATATGACGTCCGAGGACAGCGGCCATTACCGATCCCTCCCACACCGCGTCTTGTGATATCCACCCCATTCACACCAGGCATGGTATGAGAGGCTATCCATAGGCTATAGCATGGCCGTTCAGCAGAGCACAGAGAACTACAGGGCGAGCACTTTATATATGCAGTCGATGTAGTTTCCCACATGATCGCCCATCTCTTCAACCCTGCTTTGGTTGAGGGATTACTTGACTCATGGACTATGCATACCATTGCGCCTATCCATAAGTCCGGCGATATGATGGACCCAGGGAACTACAAGACTATTATGATAGGCCACATCCTGGCCAAGATCTATGGGGCAGTACTAGAGTCAGAGCTCAGTACGCAACTGAGGCAGATGGGATCAGAGCACCCGGTCAGGCAAGCTTCCGTCGCACTTTTTCCACTATCGACCATATCTTCGTACTTCGTTGCTTGATTGAGAGCGTGAAGGCGAGGAAGCGGAGACTATACTGTTGCTTTGTGGATTTCCGCAAAGCCTTCGACATGGTCCCTCGAGAGAGACTACTACGGAGAATCCAAGAGTTACAGATACCATCAGACATGCTATGGGCCATCCATGCTTTGTATGCACGAGTCACAAGCAGGGTGCGCTGCCCCGGCGGCCTATCAGACAGGCTTGTTAGCACCATTGGTGTGAAACAAGGTTGCCCTCTCTCACCCACTCTCTTTGATCTCTACATCGATGAGATCACGGACTACATACAGCGAGCAGGAGGGCTAGGAGAAGACCTCGGAGGTACGTCAGTACACATATTATTATAAGCTGATGACATTGTCCTGCTTTCAGAGTCACAGTAGGGCCTACAGTCACATTTACAGGCGCTCGATACCTTCTGCATGGAGAGAGGACTCACAGTGAACCTTGGAAAGACCAAGGTCATGATCTTCCATACCTATAGGACAGTACGCCATTGCACCTCTTTCACCGCAGCAAGAGGACAGATAGAGGTAGTGGACTCCTATGTCTACTTAGGTGTCACCTTCTCAGGCAGCACAGGGTATTCTCCATGGCACAGGCACAGAGAGATAGATTGACGCGAGGCTACGCGGCACTTGCACGATTGCAGAGACGCTGCTTTCAGGCACACTTTCAAGAGCCCCGGACTAAGGGGTGGCTCTTTGATACTCATTGATGTACGCAGCAGCAGTATGGGCACCAGAGATCACGGAGGCGATGTGGACGCGGATTGAGAGGCCCGAGGTCACCATGATCTCACGCTTGCTCCGCAGCAAGCCCTCCGTTCCACACGACATTATACGAGCTGAGCTTGGCATGCCACGGATGCTAGTGGAGGCCCTCTTTCAGCCGGTGACCTTTATTCTGAGAGTCAGAGAGCTCCCCACCAGCCGACTCACCAAGCTTGCATTTGAGAGCTCTAGACATTTGGTAGAGACAGGGCATGAGAGAGTATGGTATGCACAGACCTACCGATGGTTAGCAGACCATGGCATGAGCATTACCGATCTCCCCCCTTTTCAATATGACCTCTCTTCCCCCTACATTGCCCTCTCTCGTTCGGAGAGGAACATGATCATCCGTAAGGACCTACTACAGATACACATCACGGAGACATGGATAGCACCACGGGAGCCTCTTCCCACAAAGAGGCAACACTACAGAGAGCACTTCCTGACTGTGACAGCGGATGGCTTCATCCAAAGACCACAATACATGGATACATACATGGCTCCAACAGAGAGAGTGGCCATTGGGAAGCTCAGAGTATCATCACACCAGCTCGAGATTGAGGTTGGGCGGGCGACACATACTCCCAAGGACGAGAGATTATGCAGGATATGCCGAGAAGAGGTGGAGGACGAGGAGCACTACACATGTAGATGCCAGGCATATGAGGACATCAGAGACCGCTACCCGAAGCTCTTCGGGGGGCCCAGAGAGATCAGGGCTTTATTGGAGACAGAGGACCAGCGCCCTCTAGGTCGTTTCCTAGTAGAGCTCTAGCACCGCCATGCATCACTTCTCCAGGAGCGGATGGACATACACTTGGCCCCCAAGACTTATATTACAGACTTTTTTAGACCCACAGCCAACCGAGGACCCAGCTCGACGCAGGGTGTCACATTACAGAGAGCAGAGGAGCTTAGACGACAGCGCTGATGACCGAGACCCCCACTCCGGAGAGCGCGTCCCCACCAGAGAGAGATTCAGGCGATTCACGCACGCCGTGACAAGGAGATACAGAGACGTCAGCAGTGCACTCCTGTCCATCTCGATGTGCAAAGCATCTTGAGGATCGCCACGATGCCTTACCCACCAATGCACTATATCCTACACCCACTCCAAGCACTTAGAGCGTTATGACACCACCGAGCCTCCCCTCCCTATGCATATCATATTTGTACATCACCTATTGAGCATATAGAGTGCATACCCATAGCACCCCATACCCTTGATGCGAGCTATTATCCACTCCTTTTATATTCTGTTTTGTACCCACATTTTATTTTCCTTTCGGGATCACAGTGGATTGGATCATACTGATGTATATGTTTTGTCTCATAGGCCGTTTGCACTCCTGTCCATCTCGATGTGCAAAGCATCTTGAGGATCGCCACGATCCCTTACCCACCGATGCACTAGAGCGTTATGACACCACCGAGCCTCCCCTCCCTATGCATATCATATTTGTACATCACCTATTGAGCATATAGAGTGCATACCCATAGCACCCCATACCCTTGATGCCAGCTATTATCCACTCGTTTTATATTCTGTTTTGTACCCACATTTTATTTTCCTTTTGGGATCACAGTGGATTAAATCATATTGATGTATATGTTTTGTCTCATAGGCCGTTTTTGGTCTCTAATAGACGTTAAACTCTCTCTCTCTCTCTCTCTCTCTCTCTCTCTCTCTCTCTCTCTCTCTCTCTCTCTCTCTCTCTCTCTCTCTCTCTCTCTCTCTCTCTCTCTCTCTCTCTCTCTCTCTCTCTCTCTCTCTCTCTCTCTCTCTCTCTCTCTCTCTCTCTCTCTCTCTCTCTCTCTCTCACAGCTTCCCATACACCACCCACAACACTGCACATCCGACACGGCTGGGGCATACACCCCAGAATAGATGGTACGATGAGGAGTGTAGGCGACTATACCGACATCTCAGAGCACAGAGTATCTTGGGATCCATCACAGAGAGGGAGGCACGACGACAGATGCGAGCCCTCACACGCCGGAAGCGGCGAGCTTTCGAGGAGAGACAGGAGGCAGAGTTGATCGACCTTCTCATGAGTAGGGATTGTGCCACCGCGTGGAGGGCACTACGTGAGCCACGTCCACCTACACCCATAGCAGATCCTTCGACTTGGCACCACCATTACCGATTCCTTCCACACCGCGTCCGGTGATATCCACCCTCTTCACAGCAGGCATGGTACGACAGGCCATCCATAGGCTACAGCATGGCCGTTCAGCAGACCACACGGGGCTACAGGGAGAGCACTTTATATACGCAGCAGATGTAGTTTCCCACTTGATCGCCCATCTCTCAAACCGTGCTTTGGTTGAGGGATTACCCAACTCATGGACTATGCATACCATTACGCCTATCCATAAGTCCGGCGATATGATGGACCTAGGGAACTACAGGACTATTATGATAGGCCATATCCTGGCCAAGATCTATGGGGCAGTACTAGAGGCAGAGCTCAGTACACACGCTGAGGCAGTGGGGTTCAGAGCACCCGGCCAAGCATGCTTCCCCCGCACTTTCTCCACCATCGACCACATCTTCGTGCTTCGTTGCTTGATTGACAGCGTGAAGGCGAGGAAGCAGAGACTATACTGTTGCTTTGTGGATTTCCGCAAAGCCTTCAACATGGTCCCTCGAGAGAGACTACTACAGAGGCTCCAGGAGTTACAGCTTCCATCAGACATGCTATGGGCCATCCACGCTTTGTATGCACGAGTCACAGGCAGGGTACGCTGCCCCGGCGGTCTATCAGACAGCCTTGTTAACACCATTGGTGTGAAACAAGGTTTCCCTCTCACCCACTCTCTTCGGTCTCTACATCGACGAGATCAAGGAGTATATACAGCGAGCAGGAGGGCGAGGAGGAGACCTCGGAGGTACGTCAGTACATATCCTATTATATGCTGATGACATTGTCCTGCTCTCAGAGTCACAGGAGGGGTTGCAGTCACATTTACAGGCGCTCGATACCTTTTGCATGGAGAGAGGATTCACAGTGAACCTTGGCAAGACCAAGGTCATGATCTTCCATACCTCCAGGACAGTACGCCATCGCGCCTCTTTCACAGCAGCTGGAGGACAGATAGAGGTAGTGGACTCCTACGTCTACCTAGGTATCACCTTCTCGGGCAGCACAGGGGTATTCTCCATGGCACAGGCTGCGAGAGATAGATTGACGCGAGGTTATGTGGCACTTGCAAGATTGGAGAGATGCTGCTTTCAGACACATTTTCAGGAGCCCCGGACTAAGGGGTGGCTCTTTGACACTCTAGTGACACCCGCATTGATGTACGCAGCAGTAGTATGGGCACCACGGATCACAGAGGCGATGTGGACGCAGATTGAGAGGCCCCAGATCACCATGATATCATCCTTGTTGCGCAGCAAGCCCTCCGTTCCACATGACATTATACGAGCTGAGCTTGGCACACCACCGATGCTAGTGGAGGCCCTCTTCCAGTTGGTGACCTTTATTCTGAGAGTCAGAGAGTTCCCCACTAGCCGACTCACCAGGCTTGCATTTGAGAGCTCTAGACATTTGGCAGAGACAGGGCATGAGAGAGTATGGTATGCACAGACTTACCGATGGTTAGCAGACCATGGCATGAGCATTACGGATCTCCCCCCTTTTCAGTATGGCCTCTCTTCCCCCCACATTACCCTCTCTCGTTCGGAGAGGAATAGGATCATCCGTCAGGACCTACTACAGATACACGTCAGGGAGACATGGATAGCACCACGGGAGCCTCTTCCCACAAAGAAGAAGCACTACAAAGAGCACTTCCTGACTCTGACAGCGGATGGTTTCATTCAGAAACCACGATACATGGATACATATATGGCACTGGCTGAGAGAGTGGCCATTGGGCAGCTCAGAGTATCATCACACCAGCTCGAGATTGAGATTGGGCGAGCCACGCATACCCCCAGGGATGAGCGATTATGCAGGATATGTAGAGAGGAGGTGGAGGACGAGGAGCACTACACATGTAGATGCCAGGCATATGAGGACATCAGAGACCGCTACCCACAGCTCTTCAGGGGGCCTAGAGAGATCAGGGCTTTATTGGGGACAGAGGACCAGCGCCCTCTAGGTCGTTTCCTAGTAGAGCTCCAACACCGTCGCGCATCACTCCTCCAGTAGCAGATGGAGATACACCTGACCCCCCCCCCTCAGACTTATATTACAGATTTTTTCAGACTCACATACACTCGAGGGCCCTGCTCGATGCGGGGTGTCACATTGCACAGAGCAGAGGAGCTTAGACGACAGCGTCGACGACCGAGACCCCTTGTCCGGAGAGCTCGTCCACATCAGAGAGAGATTCACGCGATTCACGCACGCCATGACATGGAGATACAGAGACGTCAGCAGCGCACCCCTATCGATTTGGACGCCCAGAGCATTTTGAGGATCGCCATGATGCCTTACCCACCGATGCATTATATCCTACACCCACTCCAAGCATTTAGGGGGTTGTGATACCATCGAGCCTCCCCTCCCTATGCATATCATATTTGTATCTCACCCATTGAGCATATAGAGTGCATACCCATAGCACCCAACACCCTTGATGCCAGCTACTATCCCTCCTTTTATACCCGTTTGCAGTACTCACACTTTATTTTCGTTTTGGATCATAGTGGATTGGATCATACTGATGTATATGTTTTGTCTCATAGGCCGATTTTGGCCTCTAATAGACGTTAAAAAGTCTTTCTTTCTCTCTCTCTCTCTCTCTCTCTCTCTCTCTCTCTCTCTCTCTCTCTCTCTCTCTCTCTCTCTCTCTCTCTCTCTCTCTCTCTCTCTCTCTCTCTCTCTCTCTCTCTCTCTCTCTCTCTCTCTCTCTCTCTCTCTCTCTCTCTCTCTCTCTCTCTCTCTCTCTCTCTCTCTCTCTCTCTCTCTCTCTCTCTCTCTCTCTCTCTCTCTCTCTCTCTCTCTCTCTCTCTCTCTCTCTCTCTCTCTCCCTCTCCCTCCCCCTCCCCCTCCCCCTCCCCCTCCCCCTCCCCCTCCCCCTCCCCCTCCCCCTCCCCCTCCCCCTCTCCCTCCCCCTCCCCCTCCCCCTCTCCCTCCCCCTCCCCCCTCCCCCTCTCCCCTCTCCCCCTCTCCCCCTCCCCCTCTCCCCCTCTCTCCCCTCTCCCCTCTCTCTCTCTCTCTCTCTCTCCTCTCTCTCTCTCTCTCTCTCTCTCTCTCTCTCTCTCTCTCTCTCTCTCTCTCTCTCTCTCTCTCTCTCTCTCTCTCTCCTCTCTCTCTCTCTCTCTCTCTCTCTCTCTCTCTCTCTCTCTCTCTCTCTCTCTCTCTCTCTCTCTCTCTCTCTCTCTCTCTCTCTCCTCTCTCTCCCTCTCTCTCTCTCTCTCTCTCTCTCTCTCTCTCTCTCTCTCTCTCTCTCTCTCTCTCTCTCTCTCTCTCTCTCTCTCTCTCTCTCTCTCTCTCTCTCTCATGGCTCCCAAGCTGGACGAACAGCTGGCCACCTTAGAGCATGCCCTCCGAGAGTTGATAGGAAAGCACAAGAAAGAAGGAGATTCTGCACTGAACGGGGTTACCCGTAGAGTTGTCGCCCTCGAAGCCAAGGTGGCAACCTTGGAGATGGAAAACAAATCCCTTCGGGAAGAGCTTCTCGCTACCTGCAAGCAGCACTCACGGGACCTGGAGGAGTTGCACACTGCGCTTACTGATATGAAAACGAAACTGGACAGCATGCACGAGGAGGGGGAGATCACTCCACATCTAGAGGACATTCGGGTGACTATCAAGGAGTGTATGGAGGTGGTGCAGAATGAGCTTGAGACTAAGAAAGATGGATGGGTCGAGGTTGTCAAAAAGAACCTTCGACAGGAGGCAAAGAAGAACCACCACCATGAGGAGATCCACATAGTGCATACCACCATTGAGGAGGAGCGGATGCGACAGGCCCGTAGGCTCAATGTTCGCGTCTCCGGCCTCACAGAGACAGACGGATCACCAGAGCAGGACGGGCGTCGCTTGTGCACATTACTTGGATACCGCGCAGATGAGCCTCTCCCTTTCACCAGAGTATGGAGAGCAGGACGGGACACCACACGGAGCATAGCACTTATCCTTCAGTTCTCAGATGAGGCAAGGAGGAGAGACTTTCTCAGATGACGGGCGGTACTACGCACTACACCGGGCACCCCCATCTATTTGGATGACGACCTCACACGGATGCAGGTAGAGCACAGACGGACATGCATGCCACGTGTCCTCCAGGCCATACGAGAGGGACATCGTGCCCTCTACAGAGACGGTCGGGTCATCATTGATGGACGGCCCATTGACTAGGGATTCGCGGCCTATGAGACACCACAGCAGGAGGTGCACATTGCAGTCTCGAACTGCAATGGATCTTTATGGACACATCCAGGGCGCCTCAAGGAGGTGATGGAGGGCAGAGACATTATCTTCTTGACAGAGACACACGAGAGCCCGGGGAGGAGCCTACCGAGGATTGAGGGCTATATGTGGGAGTCAGCTCACAGCCGCCAGATGAGACAGCACACCACACGAGGATCAGGAGGAGTAGCCGTGCTCTATAGACAGTCGTTACAACACAGGGTACAGGTGGTAGCCAGAGACCCAGAGGCACGTTTCATGTGGATACGCTTGCAGCTATCAGAGGAGAGAGCAGCGTACTTCGCCGTATGCTATATTGCACCCATTGGTTCACGCTTCACACATTCCCCTCAGCAACTATCAGGAGGGGAGGGACCAGACACCACATCGCCATATGACTGCCTCAGTGACACGATTATGGAGTATACCGGGATGGGTGAAGTCTTCCTTGTAGGAGACTTCAATGCCCGCACTCAGAGCCACCAGTGTGATACCTACGACTTTGACGACCCTGAGATGCTTCCTACCATAGAGGACATGCCTACACTCAGAGCCTCAGCCGACACTGCCACACCCACCTTATATGGCCGACACTTACTCCAGATGGGAGCAGCACACCGTCTCGTTATATATAATGGGATGGGGAGCTGGCCCACCTCGCGCGGTCTCACCTGCATTCCACCCACGACACCACAGGGGGGCAGTGTGGTAGACTATGTTATCGGACCCCCGGAGGCGACACATCTGATCACCTCATTCACTATCCCACCCTTACCGATTGGAGCTGATCACGCATATCTTGCCCTATCCATTCGCGGCTCACCATGCATACCCCACCTCGTCACCACACAGCCACGAGCCCGTACCACCATTCACTTTAGACATGAGCTAGCACATATCTATAGCTCCCATGTTCGAGAGCGCATCTACTCTCTTGATCCCTCTGCCTCCTTGGAAACCCTCACCGCCCACTTCTCCTCGATCCTCCATACATCTTCTACTCTCAGCTTCCCATACACCACCCACAGCACTGCACATCCGACACGGCTGGGACATACACCCCAGAATAGATGGTACGATGAGGAGTGTAGGCGACTATACCGACATCTCAGAGCACAGAGTCTCTTGGGATCCATCACAGAGAGGGAGGCACGACGACAGATGCGAGCCCTCACACGCCGGAAGCGGCGAGCTTTCGAGGAGCGACAGGAGGCAGAGTTGATCGACCTTCTCATGAGTAGGGATTGTGCCACCGCGTGGAGGGCACTACGTGAGCCACGTCCACCTACACCCATAGCAGATCCTTCGACCTGGCACACCTACGCCCAGAGGTTATATGACGTCCCAGGACAGCCACCATTACCGATTCCTTCCACACCGCTTCCGGTGATATCCACCCTCTTCACAGCAGGCATGGTACGACAGGCCATCCATAGGCTACAGCATGGCCGTTCAGCAGACCACACGGGGCTACAGGGAGAGCACTTTATATACCCAGCAGAAGTAGTTTCCCACTTGATCGCCCATCTCTTCAACCGTGCTTTGGTTGAGGGATTACCCGACTCATGGACTATGCATACCATTACGCCTATCCATAAGTCCGGCGATATGATGGACCCAGGGAACTACAGGACTATTATGATAGGCCATATCCTGGCCAAGATCTATGGGGCAGTACTAGAGGCAGAGCTCAGTACACACGCTGAGGCAGCGGGGATCAGAGCACCCGGCCAGGCAGGCTTCCGCCGCACTTTCTCCACCATCGACCACATCTTCGTGCTTCGTTGCTTGATTGAGAGCGCGAAGGCGAGGAAGCAGAGACTATACTGTTGCTTTGTGGATTTCCGCAAAGCCTTCGACATGGTCCCTCGAGACAGACTACTACGGAGGCTCCAGGAGTTACAGCTTCCATCAGACATGCTATGGGCCATCCACGCTTTGTATGCACGAGTCACAGGCAGGGTACGCTGCCCCGGTGGTCTATCAGACAGCCTTGTTAGCACCATTGGTGTGAAACAAGGTTGCCCCCTCTCACCCACTCTCTTCGGTCTCTACATCGACGAGATCACGGAGTATATACAGCGAGCAGGAGGGATAGGAGGAGACATCGGAGGTACGCAAGTACATATACTATTATATGCTGACGATATTGTCCTTCTCTCAGAGTCACAGGAGGGGTTGCAGTCACATTTACAGGCGCTCGATACCTTTTGCATGGAGAGAGGACTCACAATGAACCTTGGCAAGACCAAGGTCATGATCTTCCATACCTCCAGGACAGTACGCCATCGCGCCTCTTTCACAGCAGCTGGAGGACAGATAGAGGTAGTGGACTCCTACGTCTACCTAGGTATCACCTTCTCGGGCAGCACAGGGGTATTCTCCATGGCACAGGCTGCGAGAGATAGATTGACGCGAGGTTATGCGGCACTTGCAGGATTGGAGAGACGCTGCTTTCAGACACATTTTCAGGAGCCCCGGACTAAGGGGTGGCTCTTTGACACTCTAGTGACACCCCCATTGATGTACGCAGCAGCAGTATGGGCACCAGGGATCACAGAGGCGATGTGGACACAGATTGAGAGGCCCCAGATCACCATGATATCACGCTTGCTGCGCAGCAAGCCCTCCGTTCCACATGACATTATACGAGCTGAGCTTGGCACACCACCGATGCTAGTGGAGGCCCTCTTCCAGTTGGTGACCTTTATTCTGAGAGTCAGAGAGCTCCCCCTAGCCGACTCACCAGGCTTGCATTTGAGAGCTCTAGACATTTGGCAGAGACAGGGCATGAGAGAGTATGGTATGCACAGACTTACCGATGGTTAGCAGACCATGGCATGAGCATTACGGATCTCCCTCCTTTTCAGTATGACCTCTCTTCCCCCCACATTACCCTCTCTCGTTCGGAGAGGAATAGGATCATCCGTCAGGACCTACTACAGATACACGTCAGGGAGACATGGATAGCACAACGGGAGCCTCTTC
This sequence comes from Ceratopteris richardii, assembly GCA_020310875.1. Lineage (NCBI taxonomy): Eukaryota > Viridiplantae > Streptophyta > Polypodiopsida > Polypodiales > Pteridaceae > Ceratopteris > Ceratopteris richardii. The sequence continues at coordinate 84,195,118 of CM035437.1, forward strand.
CCACAAAGAGGCAACACTACAGAGAGCACTTCCTGACTGTGACAGCGGATGGTTTCATTCAGAGACCACGATACATGGATACATATATGGCACCAGCTGAGAGAGTGGCCATTGGGCAGCTCAGAGTATCATCACACCAGCTCGAGATTGAGATTGGGCGAGCCACACATACCCCCAGGGATGAGCGATTATGCAAGATATGTAGAGAGGAGGTGGAGGACGAGGAGCACTACACATGTAGATGCCAGGCATATGAGGACATCAGAGACCGCTACCCACAGCTCTTCAGGGGGCCTAGAGAGATCAGGGCTTTATTGGGGACAGAGGACCAGCGCCCTTTAGGTCGTTTCCTAGTAGAGCTCCAGCCCCACCGCGCATCACTCCTCCAGCAGCGGATGGAGATACACCTGGCCCCCCCCCCTCAGACTTATATTACAGATTTTTTCAGACCCACATACACTCGAGGGCCCAGTTCGATGCGGGGTGTCACATTACACAGAGCAGAGGAGCTTAGACGACAACGTCGACGACCGAGACCCCTTGTCCGGAGAGATCATCCACATCAGAGAGAGATTCAGGCGATTCACGCACGCCATGACATGGAGATACAGAGACGTCAGCAGCGCACCCCTATCGATTTGGACACCCAGAGCATTTTGAGGATCGCCATGATGCCTTACCCACCGATGCATTATATCCTACACCCACTCCAGGCATTTAGGGGGTTGTGATACCATCGAGCCTCCCCTCCCTATGCATATCATATTTGTATCTCACCCATTGAGCATATAGAGTGCATACCCATAGCACCCCACACCCTTGATGCCAGCTACTATCCCTCCTTTTATACCCGTTTGCAGTACTCACACTTTATTTTCGTTTTGGATCACAGTGGTTTGGATCATATTGATGTATATGTTTTGTCTCATAGGCCGATTTTGGCCTCTAATAGACGTTAAAAAGTCAGAGAAGCCAGGAAGAATGGAAAGTGGGCAGTATACAGAGGCGGTCAAGCTATTATCAGAGATTTCCATACCCATACCACATAGGAAGAAACAGCTATCTCCCTCATTTGTAATATACATTGATGTAATTTTGAAACTCTTATGAGTCATAAGAGTGCTTTGGAAGCCACATCCCCCCCCCTTTTATTTTTATTTTGATTTTTGCCTTTTATTATAGCCCCTTGAGGGCCTCCCCCCAAGTGGAATGTAATGTTTTGATGTACCTGATCGGTCCCATAGGTCGACTTCGGCCTCCCGTGGACGTTAATATATCTTTCTTTCTTTCTTTCTTTCTTTCTTTCTCTCTCTCTCTCTCTCTCTCTCTCTCTCTCTCTCTCTCTCTCTCTCTCTCTCTCTCTCTCTCTCTCTCTCTCTCTCTCTCTCTCTCTCTCTCTCTCTCTCTCTCTCTCTCTCTCTCTTTCTTTCTCGTCGCCTGCAGCAAACCCCCAGCCCGTCGCCTGCAGCAAACCCCCCTCCAGCCCGTCGCCTGCAGCAAACCCCTCCATCAGCTCGCCGCCTGCAGCAGACATCCCCCTCAGCCCTCGTCCTGCCCGTAACCCTACCTACACCTGCCCGCCACTGCCCGCTACCCTACCTGCGCCTGCCCGCAACTGCCCGGAAACCTACCCGCGCTTGCTCGCCACCTGTGCGCCACCCCTTCCCGTCACACACCGCGCCGTCAGCTTGAAGCATCCCGTCGCCTGCAGGAGACCCGAAATGATAGGAATCCTTAGTCGGAAGCCTAAACTTAACCCTCAAATTAAAACCCTAACCCTAACCCTAAACTTCAAACCCTAACCCTAAACTTCAAACCCTAACCCTAGACCTAACCCTAACCCGAACCCTCTCTCTCTCTCTCTCTCTCTCTCTCTCTCTCTCTCTCTCTCTCTCTCTCTCTCTCTCTCTCTCTCTCTCTCTCTCTCTCTCTCTCTCTCTCTCTCTCTCTCTAAACCGAAACCCTAACCCTAATCCCTCGAAACCCTAACCCGACCTTGCTCCAAAAAACCTAACCCTAACCCTAACCCCAAACCCGACCTTGCCCCAAAAAACCAGACCTCTCTGAAGTGTGTCCAGTTATTAGCCACTCCCACCCTTGCTCCATCGCGCATCGGGCGCGCTCCCGTCTTCATCGCAAGTCTTTAGGCTCAGTACTCTGAGCATTCTTTCATCTTCGAATGCAATGAGCGCTACGGCTAAGAAGGACGATTTGACAAAAATGGAGGACAAACTGACCATAGCTATCAAAGAAAACAAGAAGATGGTGGACTCCACTATCACGGCCATCATCAGCCGCCTCTCAAAGCTCGAGAAGGAAGTAGAAACATATCATAAGGAGAGGGAAGCATGGCAAAAAGAGAAAGAAGAATGGACTAAGGAGAGGGCAAACATGAAAGAGGAATTGGAGCTCCTCAAAGCTTCAATGGTCTCTCTTACACCCGAAGAGGGAGAGATTAATATGAACAAGACAGAAGCTCTCAAAGAAGAACTCACCAAATCCTTGACCGAGAGCATGGAAAACAAATTAGAAGCTACCAAAGAAGGGTGGATCGACATAGTGAAGAAGAACATCAAAAAAGAAGCCAAAGAGAAAGCACAAAAGGAAGAAGCCCTCATCGTGCACACCACTATTGAGGAAGAAAAGATGAGACATGCCCACCGTCTCAATGTACGCATCACGGGCATTGAAGAAAAAGAAGGCTCTACCCCCGAGTCCGATGGGAAAACACTATGCAAGATACTCGGCTACAAAGAGGAGTCCCCCCCATTCATCAAGTCTTGGAGAACGGGACGAGACCCCACGAAGAAGAGAGCTCTCATTCTACACTTCCCTTCCGAAGATATAAGATCTACTTTCCTACGCAGGAGGGTGATTTTGAGAGCACTTGATGGCCCCCCCATCTACCTTGACGATGATCTCACACCCATGCAGGTAGCACACCGTCGTGCATGCATGCCGAGAGTACATCAAGCTCGCAAAGAAGGAAAGAAGGCTTCATACAGAGATGGTCGTGTCATCATTGATGGCAAGGCCATCCCATAGGGATTCGCGGCCTGTGAGACACTCGAGGAGATACACCTTGCAGTTTGGAACTGCAATGGAGATCTATGGACACACCCAGAGAGATTGGAAGAGGTGCGCAAAGACAAAGACATCATTATGCTCACAGAGACACATGAGAGCCCGAACCGGGGCCTACCTCGTGTCCACGGTTTTCAGTGGGAGTCCACATACAGAGAGTGTACACGTCAGCACACCACCCGAGGATCAGGAGGAGTAGCCATACTCTTTAGAGATGGGCTTCAGAGCAGGATACAGATAGTCGCACGTGATTCACAGGCCAGATATCTTTGGATTCGACTCCAGCTCTCGCAGGAGCGGATCATCTTCATAGCATTATGCTACTTTGCTCCTTCTAGCTCGCGTTTCGCTATCATAGATCGAGAGGAGGACTCACCATACACTTGCTTGTCAGAAGAGATTACAGAGTACTCTGCATTAGGGGAAGTCTTCCTTATGGGAGACTTCAATGCCAGGACAGGCAATGATCAGTGTGAGATATTTGACCCAGAAGACCCGGAGATACTACATACCATAGAGGATGAGTCTACAGCTCGAGCTTCAGCTGACCCTACACACACTCACTATGGCACTCACCTACTCAGACTAGGCTCTCGACATAATCTCGTTATCTATAACGGGATGACTCAGTGGCCTACCTCAGGAGGATTGACATGCATACCACACTCAGTCACAGATGGCGGGGGAAGTACAGTAGATTACGTCATGGGGTCCAGAGAGGCCATCCACCTACTTACCTCATTCACCATCCCACCCATACCCATTGGGGCCGATCACACATACCTCGCACTCTCCCTGAAGGGAGACACCCCTACACGCATACCCGCAGCACGCATCCCACACACCACCATCCACTTCACACACGAGCTAGCTCACATATATGCGGCTCGAGTCGAGCAGGGTCTTCTCTTACTTCATCCTGACACTCCACTATCCCTACTCACCTCTCAGATAGCATCAGTTCTTCAGACATCAGCCATCAGCTCCTTCCCACACACCATCCATTCTCGTCACACACCTCCTCCCGGGACTATGCCACAACATCGTTGGTATGATGAGGATTGCAGAGATCTTTACCGCCGACTACGAGCTCAGCGAGCATTGGGAGAGATCACAGAGAGAGAGGCCAAGGGACAGATGAAGACTCTCACACGTCGAAAGAGGCGAGCCTTTGAGGAGGCACAGGAGCTTGAGCTATACCATCTCTTTATGAGTATGGACAGTGCTGCAGCATGGCGCAGCCTACGAGAGCCACGCCCGACCACACCTATTGGAGACCCACACACATGGCATGATTATGCTCAGAGGTTATATGAGGTACCTAGGCAGCCTCCCATTCCCCAGCCACTTGAGCCTCGCCCTACTAGTTCTTCTCTCTTCACAGCAAAGATGGTTGAGAGGGCCATACGACGACTTCGACATGGACGTTCGACAGACCACGCAGGACTGAAGAGCGAGCATCTCATATATGCAGCCTCCACTATAGCCCCGTTGATTGCACATGTCTTCAACCGGGCTATAGGAGAGGGCTTCCCAGAGGAGTGGACTAGGCACACCATTGTGCCTATCCACAAATCTGGCGACACCCTGGATCCAGGGAACTACAGGACCATCATGATTGGCCACACCATGGCCAAACTATACGGTGCCATACTTGAGGCAGAGCTCAGTTCATATGCAGAGACTGAGGGGCTACGAGCACGAGGCCAGGCAGGTTTTCGACGAGCTTTCTCTACTATTGATCACATCTTCATTCTGCGCTGCCTCATTGATGGGGCAAGGGTGCGGAAGAAGAGGCTATATTGCTGCTTTGTGGACTTCCGCAAAGCTTTTGATACAGTGCCGCGCGAGAGGCTCTTCCAACGCCTCCAGAGCTTGGGAGTACCATCAGGGATGATTTGGGCCATCTATGCACTCTATGAGCAGGTGACTGGGAGGGTACGGTGTCCAGGAGGTATGTCTGAGGCCATTGCTAGCACCATCGGTGTTAAGCAAGGCTGCCCACTCTCTCCCACTCTATTTGGTCTCTACATTGACGAGATTGAGGACTACATTCTCCGAGCTGGAGGAGAGGGTGCAGACCTCGCAGGTACACATGTCCACATTTTATTATATGCCGATGACATTGTCTTGATTTCAGAGTCACCCGAGGGATTACAGCGCCACCTTGAGGCCCTGGATGAGTTTTGTACACAGAGGGGCTTGACAGTAAACCTTGGCAAGACCAAGGTCATGATCTTCCACACCTCCCCCATGGTGAGGAAT